>MCJB01000292.1:97391-219224 GCA_002018475.1 Nicotiana obtusifolia | reverse complement strand
ATTGGCGTGCATTGGCCTTTGACTGTCACTCTGAATGGTAAAAGTATTATAAGATAAACACAGTACGTCTTGAAACTCCATACTTATCTATAAGCAAAGACAAGTTTAATGTTGTCACGACCCCAAATCTCCCACCTTTGGGAGTCGTGATGGCGCCCACTAATGGGAGCTAGGCCAGCCAATAATTAACTTCATTAATAAGTCATCATACATAAATAATCATTCATAATTTACAAAACCAAATTTAATAACAAAATGCGGAAATATTGTATATATATATATACATGTCGTCTTTCCTTTACAAAGTCTACCCAAGAACTGGTGACACAGTTTTCACAGACTGTCTAAGAATGCTACATACAATAGTCTTGAAAGAAATGTCCAAAAATACTGTTTCCGAACTACATGGAATAATAGTCAAAAGGATAGATAGATGACGCCAAGATCTGCGAACGGCTGCAGTACTACCTTGGGTCGCCTGGGAAGCCATGCCAAAAATCTGGAAGTCCTTTACTGTCCGAGACCTGCGGCGCCGGTATCTGCACAGAAAGTGCAGAGTGTAGTATCAGCACAACCGACCCCATGTGCTGGTAAGTGCCTGGCCTAACCTCGGCGAGGTAGTAACGAGGCTAGACCGGACTCCAGATAAACCTGTTAAACTTAAACACATGTACAACTACAACAGATAACAAAAGTATATCCACCAAAATAACCAGAGAAAGAAAAGTGTACATCGCAATATCAAATCAATGAAAAACAACAAGTCTCGTGGCAGGCGTGCCACCCGCCCTCATTTCTTAACATCTTGTGGCAGGTGTGCCACCCGCCCTCTTTTCACAATAATCTGTGGTAGGCGTACCACCCGCCCCTCACATATAATTCCTCGTGGCATGCGTGCCACCCGCCCTCATTTCATAACATTCTGTGGTAGGCGTACCACCCGCCCTCATACATATTTCCTCGTGGCAGGCGTGCCACCCGCCCTCATTTACACATCATCACAGCAAGCACAAACAATTTCCATACAGTGGAATAATGCATCACATCAAACTCCCCTTGGGGATATAACATTACCAACATCCAACCTGGCCAGGGAAAATAATTTTAACCAAACCATACTCGACTCATGTTTAACTAAGTCCACAGTAATAATTTACTACCACCTATGTTTATCAATTAACCCCTCCCCCAACCCGTTTATCTTTTTGTTAAACCTAGACACAATACTATTTTTATGACACCGGACTCTTTTAGACTCTCGTGGACTCCTAAGACACTACCCATGACTGAAACACGAAACCATTAATCATCTGTTAACAACCACTTACTTAACTAATTCATTTGTCAAGCTAAGTTATAATAAAAGAGTTATTCATATCCATCACCATAATCAACAGGAACATTCACAACGTTCAATTCATGTACTGGGCTTATCATTCGCCCTTAATTCATAATATCCTGTGGCAGGCGTGCCACCCGCCCCTCACTTACATCACAACAATCCCTCGGATATCATCCGGCAACTAGGAACATATTTATCTTTTGCATCTCGGCAATATCATAAACATCTTTCAACAAGTAATAATATGAATATGCAATAATTATCAACATACGACCCACGGTCATGTTTGACACCAAAGTATAGGTACCCATCACCATACCTATACAATGTTCTCATCGAGAAGCAATTTAGCACATAGCACATAGTTCCTAATTCCTCAAGCTAAGGTTAGGACGGACACTTACCTTGCTTGGCAACGAAATTCAAGGTTTCGACGAACCTTAGCCTTGACATCTTGCGTCCAAAGGCTCCAAATCTATTCATAAACAATTCATTACATTCAATACCCACAATGGAAACCAATTTCCATTTAAATTTACAAGATTCACGGGTAATTTCCCGAAATTTGACTCAAGGTCAATAGTGGGGCCCATTTATAGAAATCGTTCGAAATTCATAAAATGTAATTACCCATTAAAATATGAGTCCATGCATATCAAATTCGTCAAAGTCCGACATCGGATTGACCTTAATCCCCAATTTCATATTTTCAGAAATTGAGAAGAACCCTAGGTTCTTCTTTTCACGAATTCGTGGATTCATGTTGGGGTTAAGCATGGAAATTATAATCTAAGAGGGATTTTAGGGTATAGAATACTTACCCGATTTTTCTCTTGAGATTCACTCTCTATTTATTCCCAACTTCACTTCAATCTTCTTCTCAAAAGCCCTAAATATTTTCAAGATAGTGTAACCCCTTTTTGTTTGCAAGATTAATCAGGTAATCTTGTTTGCATGTGTGTTTTGGGGTTGATTTCTAGTGATTCATTATGTTTGTAATGGCCTTGCTCTCGTGGGTATTTGCGTATTGTATTTCAGAAGTACCCCAAATGGACCCTAGGTCCTATTTATAGTGGCTTAAAAAAAATCGGGCAAAAGTACTGAACCACGGCCATTTCGCGACCCCTTTGTGCATTTCGCGGTTCGCATTTCTCACATGCGAACCGCTTTTCCCATCGCGGAACAAGCGAAAAGGATGCCCAAGGTTCTGCCCAATTTCGCGACGCCCAGGTGCAGTTTCGCGATTCGCTTTTCAAGTTCGCGAACTCGCCGCGAAGTCAGCCCAATGTTTCTGTCCGTGTTCGCGACTGCCTTTGTCATTTTCGCGGTTCGCTTTTTGATTATGCGAACCGCGTTTTGGTCGCTTTTCTCACCTGAAGCTTCTGCTTCACTTCGCGATGGGTGGAGGGTGTTTCGCGATTCGCTTATCCAAAAAGCGAATCGCTTTTTGGTCGCGAACCTAGTCAGCCAACTGACCTCTTTTTCTTGCTTTACTAATTTAAGTCTAACTTTTTCATACGAAGTCCGATTTGGACGATTCTTTTTGCTACGACTCCGTAATTTCAATACGGAGCTAATTCCTCAAACTAAATTGAATTTGGAGATCGTTTACTAATTTTAAAGTCAAGTACACCAGAAAGTATAGCGTTGTCGCTTCATGAAGCGACGATCTAAGTCCCGTTAACCATTCAAAATTCATCCGAGACCCTCGGGACTTACTCTGAACATGCACACATGTCCTATACTCTCATTCAAACTTGTTCCGATCATTGGAACACTAAAATAAACATCAAATCAGTAGGTTTGCATCAAAATCAAACCTATGGACTCCAAGGATCCTTAAATCGATCCTTCGATCCGAACCTGACCAAACCGTGTCCGAATGGTCTGAAAATTTGCACGCAAGTCCAAAATTACATAAGGAGCCTACAACTTCCGGAATTTCATTCCGACTTCCGGATCAAAATTTCACTTATCGACCGGTAACTCGAACTTACTCGATTCAAATCCGGTGTTGTTCGAGGTCTATCAATTATATTCCGGTCACTCGACTAAGTCATAAATCCTACCCTGAAGCTAACCGAGTCGTCGGAATTCAAATCCGAACCTTCTAACTCATAAGTCAATCTACGATCGACTTTTGTGACTTAAGCTTTTCTTAAATGAGACCAAATGTCTTGTTTCTTACCGATTTACTTTGAGCACAACTTACTCAACTTAATTTTTCACATAATATAATTAAGGACATAATACGGGGTATAAAAGTGAGTCGTCACAGAAGCCCAGTGCCTGCTCTTACCTCCTACAGTGTTACTCCAGAAGAATTGTGCAAAGAGCTTGTGTTGCTTATTGATGACATTTTTGGGAGGGTTGATAGTAGAGAGAAGGTATATAGGCATGCTTTGGAGGACATGTGAGATCAGCACTGCCCTGCCTCCTATTGAGAGTAGCTTTCCTTTCCAGAATTGCAATTTCTTTAAGACCTTGTTGATGCGTTCTTGATAGTGTGACATCTTCCTTCTGGAGTAGAAAATGGGGCATCCTAGGTATGTGAAGGGGAATTCCTGCTTTTTTATACCTGTGATGCTTTTCACTTTTGTAACCACCTCAAGGTTGGCTGAATGGTGCAAATACACAGCAGCTTTGCTTTTGTTGATCCTCTGCCCTGATGCTGTCTCATATGAAGTTAAAGTTTCCATGATCAGTTGTAGCGAGGTGGCATTAGATGAAGAGAAGATGATACTGTCATCTGCATATGCTAGGTGGTTTATCTTTGGACTCCATTTGGGCAGTCCATAGCCACAGAAATATAGGTTTAAGTGCAGGGCATTTAGACCTCTTAAGAGGGCTTCAACAGCAAGAATAAACAGAGCAGGTGATAGTGGATCTCCTTGCTTGACTCCTCTTGATGATTTGAAGAAACCATGTGGTTGGCCATTTATGAGAACTGAGTACTAGTTGTTACCAATGATGCCAAAGACCATGCCAATGAAGGTCTCACAGAATCCCATTTTTCTCAAAGTGTTTGTCAAGAATAGCCAGAATAGTCTGCAAAAGCTTTTGTCATGTCAAGCTTGATTACCACATTTGACACATCTTTTGTTCTGAGTTTGATGTCTGTGATGACTTCTTGAGTTAGGAGAACATTTTCAGCAATGGTTCTGCCTTTAACAAAGCCAGCTTGTTCTTGGGAGATCAGGTTAGGCAGCAGCTCCACCATTCTTTCATGAATTATTCTTGAAAAGATTTTATTGATAAAATTGCTTAAGCTAATGGGTCTCATGTCTGAAAAGGTTGTCACTTCCTTCTTTTTGGGTAGCAGAACCAGGTTTCTGTGTGTAACACATTTTGGTAGTTGTTTCCCTGAGAAGAATGCCATAGCCATATTGTGTATGTCTTCCTCTATTATGTCCCAGCATGTTTGGTAGAAAGCACCTGTGAAGCCATCTGGCCCCCTGCACTGTCACCATTTAAACTGAAGAAAACTTGCTTGGTTTCTTCTTTTGTGGGCTGCCTGATCAGTTCTGAATTTTGCTCCATGCTTATCAATTGAGGGATGTTGTCATGTATGCTGGAGTTAGTTGGTGTTGCAGTCTCTGTGAATTGTTCTGTATAAAAATTGACAGCTTCAGTTGCAATTTGTTCCTGTTCCTCAATCCAGCTGCCTGTGTTGTTTTGGATTCTCCTTAGTTGGAGCCTTTTTCTTCTACCATTTACTTGGGCATGGAAGAATTTGGTGTTTCTATCTCCATCCTTGAACCA
Source organism: Nicotiana obtusifolia (assembly GCA_002018475.1). Classification (NCBI taxonomy): domain Eukaryota; kingdom Viridiplantae; phylum Streptophyta; class Magnoliopsida; order Solanales; family Solanaceae; genus Nicotiana; species Nicotiana obtusifolia. The sequence continues at coordinate 214,120 of MCJB01000292.1, read as the reverse complement.
TGCCATGACTGCTTTTTGTCTCCAGAACTCTTCCTCTATTGCTAGGTGCTTGATTAGCAGAGCTTGGACCTTTAGTAGTCTTTCTCTATTTTGTTGTGTGGGTCTTTCCTTTAATTGCTTTTCATGAACAAGAACCACCTCTTCTATGCTTGCAATGTTTTGGAATATGTCTCCAAAAGTTGCTTTGCTCCACAGTGACAGAGCTTTTTTGAGATTTTCGAGCTTGTGATTGAAGAGGATGAAAGGGTCACCATAAAAGTTTGCTTGCCAGTTTTCTCTCACTACTGATTTGAATGATTTATGCTTGGCCCAGAATTTGAGAAATTTGAATGGCTTCTTGATTGGTATTGCTTCCATATCACACTTTAACAGAAGAGGGTTTTGATCTGAGCCTATCTTGGACAGGTGAGTGACTTCTAGCCTTGGGAAAGTTTGCTGAAATTCTGTGTTGGCAAGGCATCTATCTAGTCTTTTGAAAATGCAATCTTTCTCTGCTCTACCATTCCACCATGTGAAAATGCTGCCTTTGAAACCAAGATCAGTTAAGTTGCAAGTATTGATGCAATGTCTGAAGTCATCTACTTCATTGATTGGCACTGGAAGGCCTCTAAATCTCTCTTCTTCATCCCATATTACATTGAAATCATCCCTACCAGCCATGGAACTGTCATGTCCTGTGCAATGTCATATAATGAATCCCACAGTTCTATTCTCTCAGTTTGGTTACACTTAGCATATACTAGTGTGAGGATGAATTCCACATGAGTTTTAATGAAGATAAGCTGCAATGCCCCTACTTAAGAGTGAAGGTAGCAAAATAGCAAGCAGGAAAAGGAACAATGGCTTTACACTAACATGCTGCTATCTGTTGCTAGACACAATAACTGGTTTTTTGCTGAATGCAGGAAAGAAGACATCATCTCAACATAGACACACTTCATCCCCACTGTACAAATATTTAACAATAGGAGCTTAAGAATATACAATGTTGTACTAACACTCTCTCTAATTCTGCAGGCACACTACCTGATCACAGCAAAGTCTGAACTCTGCAAAAAGCTCATGGAAGAATAGAAGGAGCTAAAACAATGGATTTACACTAACATGTTGCTATCTGTTGCTAGATACAATAACTGATTTTTTGTTGAATGTAGGAAAGAAGACATCATCTCAACACTACAAGGCAGGAGCACAACAACAACAGCATCACCAAGACTACCAATTGGCCTCTTGCTGGCTACAAGGAACAAAAACAGGGACATACCAACACAGCACAATCACTACAGCAAAACAAGAGCACAACAACAGCAGAGAAAATTTTCACAAAGAGACTGCAATCAGGAAATAGAGACTCACTGCTCTCTGCAGAAAAGAAGGACTGGAACATATTGGTACATCAGAATGGAACTCAACTACTCACCACAGCACTCATCTACATCACAAAGCAGATATCTGGCCTCAGCAAAAATACAAAGAAAGCCAAGGACAAATCAGAAAAAGAAACCAACACATAGCAACAGCCTTAACAACTAAACCAGGTACCACATCAACAGCAGAACAAAAACAACCAAAGCCACACTTATCATTCTTCTCAAAACTAGAGGATCAAGGTCATATCTGAATCCTGTAATGCCACAAGGACGGAAGCCAACTTGAGCTGGATCAGGCTATTGCTACATTTGCAATGTGTGGTATCAGCACTCTTGGTGCTCATTCTATAGCAAATACAACAATCACCATGGTCCATCTTTGAGAACAACAACCAAGCACTACAGTCTTTAACAAGTACCTCACTGAACAAAGGACATAACTCATATCAACAAAATCAACAATACCATTACAACAAAAGCAACAATTCACTCAATCACCTCAAAGAAGAACACATAACAAACATAGATACACAACAACAGCAATAACATTCAGCCAACATACAGCAGCATAGAAGCAACAGTCCTCACAGATTCATGCTAACACAACAGCAACTTCACACCACAACAATGCAGCCAATGCAACATCAGCAGAAACATCATCCACGCAGGAACAACAAAAGAAGTCAAGGACATCAGCAAGAAGACAGAGGTATCAGCAACCATAGGAGAATACACCAACTGCACACACTCTCATCAATCTTAAGCATCCTCCAAAGCAACACACAACAACAGACACATCATTCACACATAGATCAACAGGCAACTCCAGAAGAAAACACAGCAATCAACAGGTACAGCAGGACACATCAACCTCATACATCATCCCCATACTTGATCATCGCAAGAAACAACAATTCTAACAATCAGCAGCAGTTTCAACACTCAGCTCACAACAACCACAGCATCAACAACAGCAGACTTGGAATGGCACAACCAACAATACAACTGTGCAACCACAAGATACACACTAATAGCCATCTTCAACTTGGCTTTCCTTGCCCCAGAGGTCAAAGCAAAATTGAAGATTGCGCGTGCTCTTTTGTCACTCTTTTGCTAAATCCTAACATCACATCCTTTTGTCCAAGAAATATAGAAGGGAATAGTTCCCTTATTTATGCAGTCACAGTAGAAACACATGTACTTTTTTGTATAGCTGACCTAGGAAATATGCACATCGTTTTGGTACATACGACTGTCTACAACAAAATAGGTAGTCGTCACATCACCATAGGTCTAACTTCTTTTTGCTACTTAGGTACTTTTAGTCAACACTTTAGGATGGCTATAGGTACATGTATTTACTTTTGGGAGGTAAGGTTTATGTCCCCCTCCATCCTTGTATTTTATGTTTATTAATAAAAACTTATATTTAACAAAAAAAAATTCCACATGAGTTTCTGTATGAAGCAACCTCGGAGTTAGCTGTTGTACCATGTCATATAGTACTGTGACTTCATATGTGTCTTCTATGAATGCCCAAATTTTATTCGAAACAATAACCACAGCTTCAGATAAGCCAATCTTCCTTCTGTATCTTTCTATTTTTCTTGCTTGTTGCATTGGTTCTAGAATGCCAATGAAATCAAAATGATATTTTTTGCAGAGTGTGATGAGCCTTTAAAAAGCTTGCATTGTATTCACAGACCTTATATTCCATATGATTGCATCCATTATAGATTGTTGGGGTGTGTTAGAGCTCTTCTTGTTTGGACCCTGTTGAAGAGGAATTGTTGTGTTCTTTGCTTTGCTTCTTCCTGCTTTTAGTTGCTAATTTCACCTTTGCTATCTGTGTTGGAGAGAGGTCTCCTTATTTGGCAACCTTTAGGAAAATATGATCAGTGGACTCCTCATCTAGATCTTTGCCTAGATGCTCATGATGTTCTGTTTCATTTCTTGCTGCTGTTGTGTTGCTGAGGCTCTTTATTTTCTCTACTGCTGTTTGTTTTTCCTCCTTGGAGCTTGGAGAAGTTAAGTCTGATGCAACCAATTTTTTAACTTTTCCTTGATCTTGCTTCTTTTTCTGAACTGTGTCTGTTTTCTCTTGTAGGTGTTCCATTACTGTCTTATTGGCTTCTGCTACATGAACTGCAGTGCTGGTTATTCCTTGGCTGGTGTATGTCAATAGTAGTTGATTGTTTTCATTTCTGCTATTGTTTTTTGTTGCTGTGGTAGTGACATTGGCAGGATCATGTTCACTTTGATCATCCTCCTCTATTTCCTCATCAGTTGCTTCTTCCTCACTTTGCATTTCTTGTGGAATTTCACCTTCCTCTGAGTCCTCTTCAATTTGATCAGCCCATAGTCTTCCTCGACTGTCTTGTGGCCTTTCAAGCATTTTTCCTGATTTTGCTTCTGTTGTTTTTTTCTTTGTTGTCTTGGTCATTGTCCTTTCTACTAGGGTATCTTTTGATTGGATATCCTGATGAGAGGTGGTTGTTGTGACCACATTTTTATAGAAGTTTTTCTGCACCCACTGGGAAGTGGAGTCTTTTGTGGTATCTTTGTTTTTCTCTACTTGTGATTTAGTTTCTTTCTCTGCAACTTTTCCATTGTTGTTCCTTTCAGCAAAATTGGGGCTTAGCATTTGGTCTGTGGAGTGTATCAACTTTTCTGCTCCTGCTATTTGCTTATTGGCACTTCCTTTTGAGGTTTTGTTTGTTGGTGTGCTTGGAGTGGGGGCAACTGCGGCAGAGCAGGAAGGTTCTCCAACTAGTTGCAGGGGGGCTGCTGTGCTTGTGAGAGCAGAGGGGTTCTTTTGGCCAATAGCTTCTGCCATCAGCTCCCTTTGACTGTTTTCATTAGATTGTTGTTTTCCAGTTCTAACATAGAAAATTTGTTGGAAGCTTGGAGTTGCTGAGTGACCATGTCAGCTGGTATCAGTTCCAATCCAACTTTGGCTTTTTTATCTTTGGACTTAGCTTGTTATTGCACTCTATTATCCTTTACCTTCTTCCATTGAGAGCCTGCATTGCCAACAACTTTGTCACTTGATAGGATCATCAGGAGTGTAGTCTCCTTTCCCTTTTGCTTCCTACTTTCCTCTCCTTTGCTTCTAGCTTCCTGCTGTTCAGCTGAGTCTGTACGTAGCAGTTCCGGGTGCAATTTCTAGCACTCAACTATATCATGTCCTTGTGGTCTGCACTGTTTGCAATACTTGGGAATGTAATCATTCTAGATTTTGACCCACTTTGTTATGATTTCTCCTGTAGCCGCATTTTCAATATCCATTCTGACTTTCTTTGGCAATTCAACTAAAAGGTCAACCAAAACTTTTACTCTAGCACAACTATTTCTTGTTTTGTTGATAGTTGCCATGTCAAGGTGCAGTGGTTTACCCACTGCTAATGCAAGAGAGAACATACATTCTTTTACAAAGTAAGTGGGCAGTAGCTATGGAAAAGATATCCATGCCATTGCCATTGGGTTTCTTCTCCAAGCTTAAATTTAGCATCATAGATTAATTGGCGCATTTGGTACTCATAGCCATCCTTAGCTTTGAGATAGTAAGTGCTTTTCGATGTAATCTTGATAAACTCTTCCCATAGTGTTAATCAATTAGAACATGCTTTTCTCGAAAGAAGTCTATGTTGCATTCACCTTTGATTCCGCACTGTACTGGAACAATTCTTCTCAGATCTTGGATTTCTGGCCAGCCATATGAGAACTTGCCCATAACAGCATACTGTAGCCCTTCAATTAAGTTCATGCAGTTCATTCTGCTTCTGCGAGTTTGACGATAAGTTGTCCATGCAAGAAAGCTGCTTTCTTGAACGAAATTGGTGCGATTAAGCTCGAACTAGGGTTTGCTTGTGTTGCAGAGTTCAGTGTAGCAGGTTTGAGGATGTGAGAGTAGTTTAGAGGTTGTGGGTTGCTGGGGATTGTGGTGGGGGTTGAGAGGGGGTGAGGAGAGGTTCGCCAGCCGGTGACGCGCCGGCCAGCGTGGCCATTAGAGCTCGTGAGAGCTTTTCCTCTCTAGTTGCCTTCCGTCGCCAGACTTTCTCTCTCTTCCGTCGCCAGGAGTTTGATATCGGGGAGTGAGCTAATTGATGCTAGATTTAGTATTAATTTCTCTATTTTCTCAGCTGTACGCTTTAAGGATACATTTTGATCAAGCTTTATAAATGATTCTAGGATGAAACGCAAGAATGATCAATTTGAAGCGTGGAATAACTTCTTTTATTTTACATGTGATAAATATTCTTGTGGTGACTTCACTGATGTCTTGAACTTCTTTGTGAAGGATTATCAAATGGGGAACCATAAGAGAGATAGATGTTTGAAGCTACCATTTGGGCCGACAAAAAGGTTTTGAAACTTCAATGCTTATCCAAGGCAATAATGGTAATGTTTTATTGGTTAGTGCTTATTTTGGGGATTTCTAAAGCCATGGAGGTAATTGCCTATACCCTTGACTTTCATAGTAGCAGCTTTGTACTTATTGACTATAATTTGTTGATGTTGCTATTATATTCATGTTGTGAGTTGCCAAGTGGCCAACTTAGAGATGATTTGAGGATAATATTTGTGTATGATCCCTATGATTTACTCTATGATTTTGGTTTTCAATTGAGCAAAATGCGCATTATTTTGTTTGGAAAAGTGTTCTTTGGTGATCTTAAAGATGCTTGGTTATACTTCAAGAGTGTTCACTTTGATGTATATGGTAGATGTCTTTGGATTAAAATGATGCATGAGTCTTATTGTGAAGTGTCTTTACCATGCACAATTCTTTGTAAGCATGAAGTGCTTGATATTTTGTTTCTTTGTGCTAAGAAGTTCTTATGGAAACTTGAGCTTGACTATTTTGACTCTTGGCATGAAGTGAATCTGAATAATAAACGAGTAGGTAGATCTAAATATGCTTTTATGTGTGGCATACTAAATGTTTGGATTAACTAAATCACATTCCTTGTATGTTAAGCTTATGAGAACTATACTTTGTTTGTACTTAGGAGATTTTATGACTCTATGTGATGATATTTTGTACATAATTTTTAGAGCCTTTGTTACTATTAGGAAGAATTGGGTCAAAGGAATGCATGGGCACTTTCTTGTTTTATCATTACCATGCATATATTTTCCTCTTGATAAGTTTATACTTGTCCTCATTCCATTCATGTTTTGCAAGGTTTGAATTCGAGGACGAATTCTTTTCAAGAAGGAGAGGATGATATGGCCCAAGATAGCCAACATGCGCTTTGGATGTCAATTGATGGCTACTTTCGCAATTGGAGGTTATGTGTGCAATTTTTCATTAATTGAAGACTATGAAATTGGAGGCTATACTTGTACTAAGTGGCTACACTTAGTTCCTTAGAATTAGCTTAGGGGTATTTAGGTCATTTGTAGTCAAATATCCACTCTACTATAAATAGCCCTTAAGGCTTTCATTTTAGGGAGACTAATTTTGATGAATGATGGATACTTTTTGGAGAGATGTAATGGTGATTTGCCATTGTTGATGACAACTTATACAAGGTGTGTTCTTCAAGTGGAATCACACTTCCACTTGAAGGTAGTCCTATAGTTTAGGTTCACTTTGTTATATATTTGTTGGGTGATTGATTATTTCATTTGTTTTGCACTTACTACTTTGTTGGGTCTATTCTCAAATCTATCCTTTATCTTTAATTTCTTGTCTTCCACATTGTAGATTCGTATAACTGTGGGTTGTGTTTGAGTGGGGAAAACTAATTAAAAGCGTTGTTGAAATTGTCGGATGCTTCCTCTTCTAATTATGAATTTGTACTATTTTAGTAACTGTTAATGAAGCTTTCATAAGTAATGAATATTAGTGTTGTATATTTTAATCTCTCATTGGTCTAACTCTAGGTATTTATCCTCAAATTGTTCATGGGAAAAGTTGAAAGACAGGCACTAAGTAGGCTTGCTTGACTGGGGTAACTCAGTTGGGCGTCGGTCTCCCTCCCCAAGATCGAGGCGTGACAAGCTTTGGTTACTATGGGGGAGTTATGAGACTAGGGTTGACCTTCTGTTACAAAATATGGTGGAATATGATATGATTTTGGATATGTACTGGTTGTCACCATATCACACTATCCTGGATTATCACGCTAAGACCATGACATTGGCTATGCCGGGTTTGCCGCGGTTGGAGTGGAGAGGTACATTCGATAATGTTCCTAGTAGGGTGGTGTCTTTCCTGAAGGCACAACGGATGGTTGAAAAGAGTGCTTAGCATATTTAGCCTTTGTGAGGGATGTTAGTGCTGATACTCCTGCTGTTGAGTCAGTTCTGATAGTTAGATATTTCCCACAAATATTTCCAGCAGACCTACCGGGCATGCCGCTCGATAGGGACATCGATATTTGTATTGACCTGGTGATGGGCACTCAGCCCATTTCTATTGTTACTCCTCGTATATTCATGTTAGAATTCATCTTAAGTGAATCGACATGAGCTAGAGAGTTGAAGGACCCATACAAAGATAATGGTGGGTTAAAACAATTTTTAAGGAAGTATCATGAGGGTTAGAAGGTTTAGAAGCTAAATGAATCAAAGAAAATAAGTTTCGTCGAAAGTCGGTAAGTTAGGAATGTTATAACCCGTATGTATGGGGTGAAACTAGGGTTATTAATATGATAAGAAGGTGATGTTATGAGGTATTTTAGTTGTATGATAGTCGTGTGTTATGTTTTGAAGTCAAGCGAGTTATGAAACAAAAGTCGACAAAAGTTGTCGCAAGTTACGTTCATAATTTTACTGAAATTTTGGGTGTAATGTTATAGAGTGTTTCTCTCAATATACTTAGAATTACAGGGTGATCCACCCACCAAATTGAATATCTGTGAGTCTAGATTTCAACGCATTAAACTGTTCATCAATGCGATATAGCAGTAGAGAGATAGTCACATTTTCATGAGATTGCGCAAGCAACTCCCTATGGGACCCACTAAGGCGGTTGAGATATCTTGATATATATATGTGATGTCTATTGCTCGTATTCACTCATTCATTTTCAGTTCCCCAGACCCTAGATGCCTACAAACCTTCCCCCAAAGTTCTCTCATGATCCAAGACCCAAACAAAGGACAAACAACACAAATCAAGTGTTGGAATTCCCGTTGTGCTGGTGAGTTTCTTATTCTTCTTGTGGTTGTTGATTTTGGTGTAGTTACAGCTCGTGGGGGGGGGGGGTTGTTTTAAATGGTTTAAGTTCTCTAAAATACTCTCTCGAGGGTTTCTATCAACCCTAAGTGATTTCAAGTATTTCAAAGTGTTTCTAGTGTCGAGAAACTCAAGGTGCTTGCTAGTTTCTCTTCCTTGTTCTTGTGGCTGCGTTGGAAGGATATTTCATGGTGAAATAATCTCAAGTTGGACTTTTTATATCTGTTTATAGTTAATTAACCTCTACTCTACATGCATTAAAGCTTATCCAAATTGCGGCTAAGTTGTTAAAGCTAGAACTTGTGAGATATCCATCGAAAGGCTTGTTAGTAATGTTGTTGATTGTTGGACTATTTTAGAGGCTTAATATGACTATTGTTGATGTTGTTTTGGATTCTTGCTTATTGTTGTAACTTGTAGGAGGTCATATCAATAGGGAAGGTGCTGCTAGTTTCTCTATCAACCCTAAGTGATTTCAAGTACTTCAAAGTGATTGTAGTGTCGAGAAACTCAAGGTGCTCGCTAGTTTCTCTTTCTTGTTCTTGTGGCTGCGTTGGAAGGATACTTCATGGTGAAATAACATTAAATTGGAATTTTTATATCTATTTATAGTTAATGAAAAGCTTATCCAAGTTGTGGCTAAGTCGTTGAAGCTAGAACTTGTGAGATATATATCGAAAGGCTTGTCAGTAATGTTGTTGATTGTTGGACTATTTGAGAGGCTTAATATGATTATTGTTGATGTTGTTTTGGCTGTTTGGTGATTTTTGTAACTTGTAGGAAGTCATATCAATAGGGGAGGTGCTGCCCTTTTTATCGTAAAATAGGTTGTGGTCAATATATAATAGTTACGACGCTTAAACGACAACGGTAGTATCATTTCTCTTATTCTAGACTAAGGAGCCGTGCAATTTGCATAGCTTGAGGTTGGGAAATATATACAAGGTATGTGAGCCTATTCCTTTCTTTCTTTTGCACGACTTCGATTGTACGTACCGTAAATAAACGAGCTTCCAAAGATACTCCACTCTTAGAAGCTAGTAGTAGTTACATTGTTTCCCTTCTTATGGAATGATTGATGTCGATGTTGCTTCTCTTGTTCTTATATTATCAAATGTTGTTGGTATTTCCTGATTCTTATAAGATTCATGATGACGAGTTAGCTCTAATAATGTATACGGAGGTTACCGACCTTACGTCGCTCCAAAAGGTTACGAATGTGATTCCATGAGTCCAATATGCAGTATATATATATATATATGTACCTATTTTACTCTACCGAGCGCGCTATTGTTGGCGGGGTACAAAACCTATTGTGTAACCACTGATCGGTTGGGTTTTACCGAGCTCCACGTGGCCGAATACAATTGTACTAGCCTTATGTTGGACGGGTACAATATGATGATGCCCACAGAGGCGTATGTTTTTAATATATATATATATATATGCATCATACATTTCATGACAGTCTCCCTCAGAGGCATTCAAATGTTACATGTTGTATCTTCTTTATCTCTTTTTACATTATTGTTCCTATTTATGCTTTCCTGCCTTACATACTCGATACTTTATTCATATTGACTTATCTTTTATTTGGGGACACTACATGTTGTGCTATAAGTCCCAATAGATAGGTTGGCGGTCCTTCCAAAGGTTACCAGCTCAGCGGAAGGTGTTGTTGCACTCCATATGCTCCAGAGTTGCCTTTTTGTCAGTATGCTTATGTACATATGTTATGGGTATGACAGGGCCTGTCCCAACCTTATGATGTTTATGAATTCCTTCGAGACTTATAGACATATGTCATGTGTATAGATATTTTGTTCGGTCTTGTAGACCCGTGTATCTCATGTATATCATTTTGGGGTTGTCCTATGTCGAGTATTCCGTTATGTTTTATTCTGGTTATCTCATGACAACCCTTCTGGCACATTTACGCATGATAGTATGGCTAAGGATAAATTACGTTGGGGCTCGACAAGTAAGGCCTGGGTCCCGTCGCGGCCTTCTAGTTTTGGTCGTAACAAACTTAGTATCAGAGCTGGTCTGTCCTAGGGATGTCTACAAGCCATGTATAGTAGAGTCTTGTTTATGGGTGTGTTGCACATCAAACTTATAAATAGGAGGCTGCTGGACATTTAGGATGGTTACCTTCCTTTCATGTTCTAGATCATGCGATAGAGCTAAGTTGTAGGGAATCAAGTCTAATGTATGTGTTGGTGTAGGTTGCATAGAGATGTCATCGCCTAGAAGAGTGAGAGCTAGTCGGGATGTTCAGGAAAGGTTGAGAAAGGGTATGAGATGTACGTTTTCTATTGAGACCAATCCTTCTGAGGATTAGGAGGAGTCATTTCCTCATGTAGTCCTGGTTCCACCACTACTCGAGGAACCGAGGGAAACTCTAGTAGAATTAGCTCTTCCAGTTCCACCACTGCTCTATCTGATCGGTTTGTGCGTAAAGCGGTACAAGTATTGACGCAGTTGGTTGCCTCTCAGGTTTTGCGTCACTTGAGGGCCCCTGCTAGTGAAAGAGCCCTTGAAGGGTCAGGAAATCACAACCTAAGGAGTTCAGAGAGCGAGATCCATATATATTTTCAAGAGACGTTTCTGACGAAGCTATTGGATGGACTAAAAGGGCCAGGAAAGTTGATGATTACAGAGGATTACCAAATGGTGGTAGATTGCAGCAGACTAGGTTAGTACAGGAACAGTAGAGTTTCCCCGACCATTGTGTTTATCAGTGCAGTCGGGCGCGTGCCAGCTAATGTTGTGTAAGAAGGGGTGTTTGTTTTTGGTATGGTATCAAGAGCCACAAGATACAAACGTGTCTAACGCTTAAGCGTAAAGACCAAAATAGAAGTTGAGATGGAGCATCGGGCTCCGAAGATTACATTCTCAATACGGATACACGGCCCAATTGTCATGCCCCAAACCTGGGGAGGCGTGGCTGGCACCCGGTGCCATACTCAGACTGAGCGTACCACTCTATAATTGTGAACTCTGGAGGGGTAACCCTTAACTTAGGCCGATGAGGCCTACCTGCAAGCTGACAATACCAATCAAGGCCAATGGGGCCATATTCTGAATCATCTAAAAATAACGTCTTCCTCATATGAGGGGTAAACATACCCATAAGCTTATATACATAGTTGTGCAGGCCGACGACGCTGCCATGAACGTCTACAACCAGCAATACAAAACTGAACATGTACACAGGGTTGACAAGACCACAATACTGATATACAAAATACAATGGACTCGTCTACAAGCCTCTAAAGATAACTGAACCGTATCATGGTGGGGACAGGGCCTCGACCTACCCATCAAACCTGTATATAGAAAATGGACTCCAAGGTCTAGACCCGGTAACTCCGAGGAAGTGGAGCTTACCAACCAAGATGATGTTTGACTCTGGCAAAGGGACGTCAGTACGAAATAATGTATCGAGTATATAAGGCAACATAATAACTAAAAGCTGAAACTTAACTGATAATATGATAATTGAAAGTAACTAGGAGTCAAAGATAATCTGAATATATACTTACCTACTGATACTGACTCAATTCTCTCAATATAGTTAGTAAAATAGATGTCTGGACCTATAAGGCTCGGTATGTATAACTGCTCTGCTGTAGTAGGCTCACTCATAGGCGCTTTGCCATACTAGGTTCTATATCTCGGTCATTCTGAGCTCGCTCATAGGTGCTTCGCCACAGTAGGCTCGGTATATAACTTAGCATCTGATCTGAGATTGCCCAATAGGGGCCTTCCCACCAATTATAGCTCGATGGTGGTGAAAATATTGTAGTACTGCCTAATAGGGGCCTACCCATTAATTATAGCTCGATAGTGGTTAAAATACTGTAATACTATGTATATGTGTGTGTGTGTGTGTGTGTGTGTGTATCTTGACTGGATGAAGACAATACTTTCATTGAATATAATGTCCCGATAAGGGAGAATATTGTAACTTATGAGATTAGGATAATGTATATAAATTCAGGAATATGAATTTCTCTATATGTCTCGTTACCAAACACATGCATTTACAAGATCATGCCGAAATTAAGGAAGAAATTTGCCTTAACATACCTTATCACACTCTGTCCAGTAACCATGTTGAACTCATCTAGTCACACTTCATTCTACCTCAACGATAATAATGCTATCGTTAAGCTACGAAAGATGCAACACTCTCGTACAACGAACGACAAGCTTATTTTATATTAAAACAGGCAACATATTCCCTATTTTTCTTGCTTTCCCAAGTCCATAATCCATAAAGAACCCATACAACCCTCACCTATATACTTTCAGCACCGCAACACAAATCAAGCTACACAACAACAAGTACATAAACATCACCAACGAAACTACTGTTTAAACCCTTTTGAACCCTTTAACCCCAAAGTCATTCATTCATTAACTTAAAAACATATCTATCATGATATTAAGTACAATGGGAGGACTTCTAACCATCTATTCATCTCCTAATTCACCCTCAAATAGCCCAACGATCCAACAATAACAACAACAACAAGTACAACTTTTCATTGTTATGTTGTCCTTTCTCTTCATATTCACTATACCAACAACAAGCTCGGCATGTAGACAATATATATTTATAATAACAACATTATAAGAAATTCATTTTCCAAGGTTTCCAACCATTTGAAGTTCATGGAAACAACCTTTCCAAAATAGTCCATGAAAAACAATAACATCTCAAACTATTTCAAGTCTCCTCTTGTAGTATTTTGCTCAATTAATGCAACCAACACACAAACAACTTCAAGAACATGTAATAGAATATTATACTCACCTTAGCCAGAAAAAAAATGACGAAATTTAAGCCAAATACAGCCCATAACTATCCTCAATGACACCACAACACTATAGGTGTTGTATTCTATTCTTGAATCAAATTTTGGTGTTCAAGTTGGTCTGTAAACACTTGTAGTTCGCCTTAAAACTCCAATATATATGAAGGAGGGACTGATTCTTATCTTAATCGACAAGAACAACACAAAACTTGAGGTTACTTCACCTTGAAAAATCCTCCAAAATAGCAACAAGATGAAGAACAACGATCTAGCAAGAACCACATGATTTCTAGCATTGGATTCATATTTTATATTTGGTATTAACTCTAGAATCATGGAACAACAGTTAGAGAGCATCTTGTTGAAAAATATGAGTTAAAACGAGTTAAAATTGACTTTAATTAGAGCTGTTCTTTTCCACCGACTTCGTGGGTCCCAAGGGAGCTGCTTGCGCAGTCACACAAAAATGTGAATATCTCTCTACTCCTATGTCGTATCGATGAACCATTTAATGCGTTAGAAACTAGACTTGTAGATCTTTAATTTGGTAGCTGTATCTCCCGTATTTCCAAGTACATTGGGAGAAAAACGAAAAAATACATTTAACCAAATGTTCAGCACATTTACGAATGTAACTTGTAATGATTTTTGCCAAATTTTTTTCCACAACTTGCTTGAATTCAAAGCATAACACAAGACTATCATACGACTAAATAACTCATAATATAATCTTGTTATCATTTTGAGCACCCTAGTCGCACCCTAAAAGTACATGTTATAACATTCTCAACTTGTCGACTTTCGATGAAACTTATTTTCTTCAATTCATTTAGCTTCTAAGCTTTCCAATCCTCTTGGTACTTGCAGTTCGTGATCTTAATTATTTATAACCTCCAAGTTAACATGATTAACTTACTTTATATACTTTCAAAGATGATCTCATTTCTGAGCTTACATCAATTGACTTGCGACGTACATTTACGTACGAAAATATGGGGTGTAACATCATTCCCCTCTTTGGAACATTTGTCCTTGAATGTTGACCGATGCGCTTATCAATCTCATAACCTATAGCTCTTACGAATACTTTAGTACTGTCTTTGCCATCTAGGCAACTGTTCTGTGAATAAATTCAAAGGCCAGGGAGTTCCCCCCTTTAGGCCTCTTTCTCACACCACGACCTGTGGTCGAAATTCTTCCAATCTCGTAACTGTTGCTACCTTCTATCATGCAGTCTGTATGACTCTGTCCTTGTATGTGCGCCTATGTGACTCTTCTCTCCTTTTTCCTCCAGCTTTTAGCCAATCTATGGGCCTCACTTTGTGAAATATACAAAACTATGACAAGATGTCCCTCTAGGCATCTATAGGTGTACTCAAGTCCTTCGCTCGGTACTTTGTCGACCTTATGACTATTGCATTATCTTGTTTCATAGACTCGATTATTTATGCTTGTGGCTTTACTACATCTAGGTAGGTCATACTATACCATAGTTCTTACTTCAGTTTTATTATTACCAAGGTCTGCTACCCAATTCCATGTTACTCTCTCATTGCTTATCCTATATGTATAAATCCAAGTCCTTTAATGCTTCCTCATTACTGTTCATCTTAAGAATGACAGCCTAATCTCATCCCATACTTTGGAAATTTTATCCATCTATTATTGATTCACCTTAATGTTGATTTATAATCTACCATTGATAACTTGAAACCTCTTATGTAACATATTGTCACCAGGCTTACGTCTCATCGAGGAACATCTGAAGTTATTTGCCTGGTCCACCTAGGAATGATACTGTACTTCACTAACCGTATTTCATAGCATCTCAACATGATTCATCTTATGGGAAGGGAGGTATTCTAATCCAGTTCAATTCATGAATTTCCTTTTCTTTGAATCATTACCCAATCAAAGGCCTAAACGCCATCCGCTTATCTATCACAGTTACACCCTTATTCTACTACCAGGGCAGCATTTCATCTCTTCTAAATGCTCCTAGTTTTAGACTCCTCCAAGTTTGTTCAGGCTATACTGAGCTTTCTATAACTTATGGAAATCATCAGCTCTCTTGTTTTGATGGCTTAATCCTGAGGCCTTACCTATTCTTGTCATCTTCTTACTCACCTTTCCTTATCCTTACTCCTATCTACCTAAAACCTTGTTGCTCTATCATACTTTATACATATCTATTTATACTACTCGCAACTTCCTTTAACTTGTTAGCACCATAGATTTTCTAATGTTATTCTGCAACCTCAAGAGAGACATCATGTCATCTCAAACTCTTCTTTACTCTCTTAACTAGACCTCTCGGTACATGAAAATCATAGGCTGGATGATATGCTACTAACGACACCACTATCATTTCTGGATACTGAATCACGATGCTTCTAGCCCTGTATCTGATGTCTGGATTATTCATAACCTTCTGCACTTGAGTATCTCGTACCTTACCTTTCTTATATTTTAGTCTTGCATTGTATATTCTATCACTTCACAACCTTCCTTCCACATAGGCGGAATTCACGTCCACACCTTAAAGCTCTACTATAATACATGCACCTCTGGTGCATAAACAATCCAACAGGAGCTTCATACTGACTTCTATGAGGCAGATACTCTTCTTAGTGGCTTTATCGTAGAGTTGTTATAGAATATGGCCGTTGTACTCTCTCTCTTGTACCTCTGCTATTAATGGTGATTCTGCAATGTTCTGAGTTTCAATTTCTATAATCATCCAGATCTAATAATCAAACTCCTGATTTACTTAGCTATTGACTCTCAAGCTTCCTCTTCGCTCTTAGCCTTTATGGAGACTTAAGCTGTCTTCCAATCTGTGGCTCAGGGTATTAGCTATTACATTAGCCTTTTGTGGACGCTATGTAACATCCAAGTTATAATCTTCTAACAATTCAAGCCTTTGTCTTTGACGTGGACTCAATTCTTTCTTTTAATCTGTACCAAAGTCTCCCATAATTGTATGAATGTCAACATATATGCTGCATGGATAATATTCTGAAATCTTAAGTGCGGTAATAGCGTAACTAACTCGGGGTCATAGATCGAATAATTCCATTTTTGCTTTCTTAGTTGTCTTTAAATACAAGCAATTACTTTTCCTTGTCATTCTGCCAGTTGTTGCATGAACACTTGGCTTATTTTAGTGCCCATGAATACTGGAATTTCCTGTAACTCATATGATCTCAAATATCACTTTTGATTTTTTTTTTACTTCTCGTTCATTAGCCACGATAGGTGCCACTTTCTTATGGAGTGCATCCAATGTTGTTGTGAGACTGTTGTTACAAGACTATTTTTTCTTCAAGTTACTATGCTTATGTTGAAGCCTTCTTCCTTATTTCCTCAGCTAGTCTTTCGTTGTAGTACTTTGGGGAGACCCTCTGACTCCTGTAAAGCTGCGAGCTTATTACATCGTATACCTGAAGGAATTTTTTTTGATGTTTTTACTCACCTATAATTATCCTTAGTTACTTACTTCCGCGCCCTTGTGCTTGCAGGGTTGCTTCTGAACTGAAATTTTGACTATCTCCCCAATGGCACTCTATTTTATTTCCATAAGATTTATACGGTACCTTTAATTACCCCAACTCCTATCTGAACATTTTTCAAGGATTGCGATCTAATATCTGTGAGACTGAATTCCCTATGCTGATGTTCACTATGTTTATCTTGCATGATCTATTAATTTATCTGTGACCTCTTGTCTAGCAATAACTAGGCTCTTCATGAATCAACTACAGACTACTCGTTGGTCCATTCTCATATCTATATTCTGCGTAACCCCTCTTGGATTATTTCCTTCGTCCTAACTAACCTCTCGCACTAGCTCCTTATGTATCAAGTGTTCATTCGCACTTATTTATCAATAACATCCTAGGCAGGAACCCTTACTGCCTCTCTCCGACGTCGTGCTTGGATAATGTTCTGGAGTCGTAACATATCTGTAGGATCTGAATAAAACCATTCTCATTCCTTTCGCCTTTTTACTGTATTGTTCCTTTACTATTCCATAGTTACCTGAACCACATAACTCCCACTTAATACCATATCATACCATCTTCCTCCCTTTTGGGGAGTACTAACATTTAATGCTCCGAAGTTTTTACCTGTATATGTTTTACCTCTTTATCTTTAGCGTCTTCACATCTTCACTTACTCTTACTCGCCTTGCGGTAGCCCTTCAATACCAAGGATAACTGAATTTCTTACGCACGAGGGTGACACCTAGCGTAACTAGCACACTTAGTCCCTTAAACTTAACTCTGGTCACAGTGCTTGCTTTAGGGAAGCGTCTTCCTGAATGACCTTTAAAGGTTATTCTTCTGTCGTCCATTCTATTATTGCCGGAAAGCGATCTTTATTCTCACAATGTCAACTATTATCAAATCTTTCGATCCCTAATTCATGTTCAGTTTATCTTGTTCACTAGCCCATACTGATTTCTATTACTCCGGGGATCTAACTTAGCCTTCTAGTAATCACGTTTGAGTCACTAAATCATTTCTTGAAATGAGGGTATGCCTTTATGGCATATACAATTTTATTGTCTCAAGTCCTGTCACCTCTTGTCTTTTTATTCACTTGACAATAGACTTTGTCATCTTGTCACATTTTGATTTACTGTTATCACCCATTTACCACATCTTACTCTCTCCTCTTATTTTCCGGCTAATATTTATGTCTATTACCTTATTCTAAGAACTTCAACAAAGACTGGCTCTTTGTGTCGCCTAACATCTCTCTTTAGTAGGGACGGGAGTCATACTAAGGTAAATATTTATCCCTTCTAGGATTCCAGTGCCTATCTTCTGAATTTTCTGAACATTCTAGTATTCGTATTTAACTGTATTATTCTAGAGTGCACCATTTGGGTGTCTCACAAGGAGAACTATTACCACATTTGCAATATCCTTCAGAAATGTCATCAAACGCTAACAATCCATCCACCATTTGGGGTTACTCTAACCCTAGCTGGATCCTGATATCCAATCTTCTCTTAAACTATATTTGTTAGCTCCCATAGGGCATAACTGAGATGGGTGTGGCCAATTTTACATACCTCTGTTACTGTTGAAGGTCACTCGGAATGCTTATATTTTTCTGCCCGAATTGTAAATACTGATAATCTTGACTAACTGGGTACCTCGTACCCTCCTTCACTTTGCTTATGTTACCTGTTGAAACATATACTTTTACCTTCTGATACTCCCATGGCCTGCTATTCACGGAGTGTGTTTGATATTCCCATCTTAGGGTCTCAAGCTGGAAATTACTTATTTGGTATGCACGATCTTATAAGGCCTCAAATAGGACCACGTCGTCAAGAGCTCTCTCTCTATTAGTGCTTTTACCTGTTGCTGTGTTAGCCTTCTGGCTAGCTATAATTTTTTCTAATTGCAAGCATCTTTGTATTATTAGCAAACATAAGTCCTGACTCAAACTATTATGACTCAGCTCTATAGCACGATTTGGATTTAAAAGAAGGGTAACAGACTCTTAAATGCCTTGTAACTTCTTGTTTATATAATGTGGTACACAACATATCTATAAACAAGGCTTTACTAGACAAAGCTTGTAGACTCCCTAAGATAGAACTGCTCTGATACCAAGTTTGTCACGCCCCAAACCTACGGAGGCGTGGCCGGCACCCGGTGCTATACTCATACCGAGCGTACCACTCTGTAATTGTGAACTCTGGAGGGGTAACCTTCAACTTAGGCCGATGAGGCCTAAATGCAAGCTGACAATACCAATCAAGGCCGACGTGGCCATATTCTGAATCATCTAAAAATAACGTCTTCCTCATATGAGGGGTAAACATACCCAAAAGCTCATATACATAGCTGTGCAGGCCGCCGCCGCCGCCATGAACGTCTGCAACCAGCAATACAAAACTGAACATGTACATAGGGTGGACAAGACTAAAATACTGATATACAAAATACAATGGACTCGTCCAGAAGCCTCTAAAGATAACTGAATTGTATCATGGTCGGGACAGGGCCTCGATCTATCCATCAAACCTGTATATAAAAAATGGACTCCAAGGTCTAGACCCGGTAACTCCGAGGAAGTGGAGCTTACCAACCAAGATGATGTTTGACTCTGTCTGCTGGGAAGGTCTATCCAGCTGTCTATCAGGACCCGCAGGCATGAAATGCAGCTTCCCCGGCAAAAGGGATGACAGTACGAAATAATGTACCGAGTATGTAAGGAAACAGAATAACTAAAAGCTAAAGCTGAAATGATAATATAATAACTGAAAGTAATTGGGAGTCAAAGATAATCTGAAGATATACTTACCTACTGATACTGACTTAACTCTCTCAATATAGTAAGTAAAATAGTTGTCCGTCTTTATAAGGCTCGGTATGTGTAACCTGCTTTGCCATAGTAGGCTCGCTCATAGGTGCTCGGCCATACTAGGCTCTATATCTTGGCCATTCTAGGCTCGCTCATAGGCGCTTGGCCACAGTAGGCTCGGTATATGACTTATCATCTGATCTGAGGTTGCCCAATAGGGCATGCCCACCGATAATAGCTCGATGGTGGTGAAAATACTGTAATACTATATATATATATATATATATATATATATATATATATATATATACACACACACACACACACACATACATACACACACACACACACACACAGAGACACCCACCCCCCTGCTCTCTTGACTATAAGAAGACAATACTTAATTGAATATAGTGTCCCGATAAGGGAGAGTACTGTAACTTATGAGGCTAGGATAATGTATATAAATTCAGGAGTATGAACTTCTCTTTATGTCTCGTTATCAAACACATGTAGTTACGAGATCATGCAAAAATGAAGGAAGGGTTTAGCCTTAACATACCTTATCACAATTCGTACAGTGACCATGTTGAACTCATCTCGTCTCGTCGCACTTCAACCTACAACAACGATAATAATGCCATCATTAAACTATGAAAGATGTAATTATCATACAACGAACGACAAGCTTATTTTATTTTAAAACGGGCGGCATCTCCCCTAGTTTCCTTGCTTTCCCAAGTCCATAAACCAACAAGAACCCATACAACCTTCACCTATATATTTTCAGTACCACAAAAGAAATCAAGCTACACAACAACAAATACATAAACATCACCAACAAAACTATTATTTAACACGACGAACGGCAAGCTCGGATTGAATCCCTTTTGAACCCTTTAATCCCAAAGTCATTCATTAATTAACTTAACAACACATCCAACATGATATAAGTACAATGGAGGACTTCTAACCTCCTATTCATCTTCTAATTCACCCTCAAACAGCCCAACAGTCCAACAACAACAACAAGTACAATTTTTCATTGTTATGCTATCCTTTCTCTTCATATTCAATGTACCAACAGCAAGTTCGACATGTAGACAATATATTTATAATTAAAAAAATCACAAGAAATTCATTTTCCAACATTACCAACCAATTATAGTTCATGGAAACAACATTTCCAAAACAATCCATGAAAAATAATAACATCTCAAACTATTTCAAGTCTCTTCTTGTAGTATTTCGCTCAACTAATGCAACCAACACACAAACAACTTCAAGAAGATGTAGTAGGATATTATGCTCACCTTAACCAGTAGAAACAAAACGAAATTTCCGCCAAACACAGCCCATAACTACCCTTAATGACACCACAACACTATAGGTTTTGTATTCTTTTCTTGAATCAACTTTTGGTGTTCGTGTTGGTGTGTAAACACTTGTACTTCACCTTGAAACTCCAATATATATATATGAAGGAGGGAATGATTCATACCTTAATCAACAAGAACAATACGAAACTTGAGGTTACTTCACTTTGAAGAATCCTCCAAAATAGCCACAAGATGAAGAACTACGATCTAGCAAGCACCACAAGATTTCTAGCATTGGATTCGTATTTTTATCTTTGGTATTCATTTTAGAATCATAGAGGAACTCTTGGAGAGCATCTAGGGATTTAAGAACTGTTTTGGTCGAGAAAAATGAGTTAAACCGAGTTAAAATTGACTTAAATAAGAGCTGGAATTTTCCCCCTACTTTGTGGGTCCCAAGGGAGCTGCTTGCGCAGTCTCACGAAAATGCGAATATCTCTCTACTCCGATGTTGTATCCACGAACGGTTAAATGCGTTAGAAACTAGATTCGTAGATCTTCAATCTGGTAGGTGGATAATCTCGTAATTCCATGTACATTAGAGAAAAGCTCAGATACATTTGACTAAATGTTCAGCACATTTACGAATGTAACTTGTGATGACTTTTGCAAAACTTTTGTTCCACAACTTGCTTGACTTCAAAACATAACGCAAGACTCATACGACTAAGATAACTCATAATATAACCTCCTTATCATGTTGAGAACCCTAACTTCACTCCAAAAGTACATGTTATAACACAAGACTATCATACGACTAAATAACTCATAACATAACCTCCTTATCATGTTGAGCATCGTAGCCTCACCCCAAAAGTACATGTTATAACATTCTCAACTTGTCGACTTTTGACGAAACTTATTTTCTTCAATTCGTTTAGCTTCTAAGCCTTCCAACCCTCTTGGTACTTGCAGTTCGTGATCTTAATTTATAACCTCCGTGTTAACATGATTAACTTACTTTATATACTTTCAAAGATGATCTCATTTCTGAGCTTACATCAATTAACTTGCAACGTACATTTACGTACGAAAACATGGGGTGTAACACCAATTTTTTTTTTATAATGTTCATGCTGAGTAGTAGAAAGTTATCCGACAGTGCAGGGAAACTCAGATGGATAGTTTCTGACCCTTATGAAAAAATCATTGTATATGTAAATGTAGTAAAGATAGACGATAAGCGTAGCATGCGAAAGATATCATCGGAGAGTTCTACAGTTTATGGGGTCATCGGATAGGTAAGACAATATCAGACGACTAAAGAATGAAGCAAGTTAGAGTATGGAAAGTCGAGAATGAAGGATGTTATATTGAAATTACTTCGAAGGTAACGAGAAGTGGGATGTTGTGAAAGGTTTGTATGAAACCAAATAGAGCTATATGAATTAATAGGGAAGATTATTAGGGGACGTAAGTTAAAGTATGGAAGTACAATAAGATTCGTAGGGTTACACGCCGAATGAGCATGCCTAACGACTTTCAAGCCAACATCGTAGCATTGGAGTGCTTTAAATGAGTCAAGATCAAGAGTCTATACTTGTAATAATAGACTCAACTTAGCTCCTTAGAATTAGCTTAGGGGTATTTGGATCATTTGTAACCAAATACCCACTCTAGTATAAATAGCCCTCAAGGCTTTTATTTTAGGTAGACTTGATGAATGATAAACTTGAAGACATGCAAGTCTCACATTATATTCTTATCTTTTAATTAATACATTTATATTTATACATTTAATTCATTTATTGCTTTGTTTATGATTTCAGTAGTTCTAAATTAGTCTTAGTTGGTGAGCAATTAATAGTGAATGTTTAATTGATTAATTACTTCACCCGAATTTTTATGAGTTGCCAATATCTTGAGGGTTTTCATAGCTTAGGGTTATAATTGATTCAGTTCATAGAGGTAAGTATGCTACATATCCTAATTGATTCTTGTTCTTCCAATCAATTATAGGTCTAACTCTTATTCATAGCTTACGGTTACAATTGATTGAGTTCATACAGGTAATTAGGCTTCATTTCCTAATTAGTTCTTGTTATTCCAATCAGTTATATGTCCAGCTCTTATTTTTGATTCTGCCTGTTTTGCTCGGGTTTTGTCTTGATTATCATAAAAATCTGAAAACTAGAAGAAAAAAAAAGAAGAAAATTTCCAAAGATAGAAAGATCACTATTCATCCGTTTTGTCTGTATTGAGCTAAAATTCGAATTCCTTGTTCTCTCTAAGGAGTTTGATTATGAAATTTCTGATTCCATCGTTTTCTGAGATTGAATTACTGATTTGAGCTGAAATTCGAAGTTTGTTTTGATTTTGAACCCTAAGACGACGAACAGCAGAAGCGAACTTGGGGGTTTTGCTCCGGTTCCGAAAATTTGAGTTCGTAATCGATTGGGTGTGATCTAATCTTGCTGGAGATACTAAATCGTAGCTGAATCCGGAGTTGGGAGTTGATTGAAACTGATTCAAAATTTGCGAAGCTGGTTGACGGAGAAGACAAGCTAGGGTTCGTCGATTTTGTGAGTGTTTGAACAATTAATTTCTGGGCTTTTCCCGGATTGTTGAGAGGAGTCTGTGGTTACATTTGAGTTCAATTTGAAGAAGTTTGGCTTGACTTTGGTTGGCCGTTTGAAGTTGAAAATACGACGAACACTTGCCAAACATTTCTGAGCTTCAGCTGCTGAAGATAGCTTTGAATGGTTGCTGTAGCCTAATTCATTGAACTAAAATTGAAGTCACTGCTATTAAAGCTTGAGTCAGTCACGAACTTCGACAAAATTGTACTTCTGGACTCAAATTTAGGAGTCGAGCATAGCCACGCAAACAATTCTACCTCCACGATTCAGGTTTGAGTTCTTCTTGCTGTGTTCTTCAAGTTTTGGTGATTGAATATAGCTTCTAATTGATGTTGTAGTCCTAATCGATCGACTGAATGCTGTAAGCTACTGTTTGGGTTTCATCATCTTCTTGTTGGATTTGTGAGTGCGACTCGAGGTTGCTGTTGAATTGTGAACTAGCTGACTGTTTAGAGCTTGTTGTGAGTCGCTGAAGCTTTTCCCCCTGTGTTTTGAAGTTGAATTCTGATTCCGTGAGCTTTGATTATTAGTTGGTGCGACTGTTTCTCCTTTTCGAATCTTGAGAGCTGCTGACTATTTAGAAATTCCCTGCATCATGTTGCTTGCTGCTATAAGTACAAATTGATATAGGTAGCAGCTCATAATCTGATTTGGGATGGCTGCTGTGGTTTTTCTTTAATCAGCTTGAGCAGTATAACTTGTACATGTTCTCGTCCAGTTTCACTGATTGAAGAGAATTGTTTGGTTGATAATTAGATGAACTAATAGCTGTTAAAATTCTTCGAACCTGCTGCTGCAACATCTGGACTGTTTAACTTGCTTTACTGCAGTGTGTTAGTTGCTGCTAACTTTGGCAGTAACCAGTTAACTGTCTTTTGAAGTTCTTGTCTGTGAGCTTGAAGCTAGTTTGTTTGCGAGGGGTTGAATTAGCTTTTTGAACCAAGATTGAGCTGAGAGATTGCTATTAAGTTCATGGCAGTCTTAACCAGTTCACAGCCAATTTTCTGCCCAGTTAACTTTTGCAGAGAAATGACCTGATCAAATCAACAATTTGTGTACAGTTGAGATGCAAATTAACAGCAAATCTGCAGCAACAAACACTGCTTGTTACCTGTTCAATTCTGAAAACCTGCAGTATCTTAGCAAAGTGTGGACTGTTTTGAGTTGGAAATTGAATCTCTAAGTGTTTGAACTATGTTTGGCTACCAGCTGTGCACCAGTTTTGTACCAGCTTTCTTGAACCAGTTTGGCACTACTTTTGTCAACTTTGGACTGCTGCCTTTTCAGTAAAATACTGCACAGCTCAGCTGATTGTTTTCTGCACTGGTTAAGAGATCAGTAGTTTCTGCCCAGTTTCAGCTGTTTGGGTGCACCAGTCTAGCTGCGAACTGTGAAGGCTACTACATTTTGAATCCTTGCTTGGTTGACTGATTGTGTTAATCTGTTTTGACAGAGGCACCTGCAGTAGAATAAGCTGAAATCTACAGTTCCTGAATTTGTCTGCGCTGGTGAAATTCTCCTTGTTTTGTTGCTGCTGTTGGAATTAAATCGGGGGTGACAGAAGCTGATTTAAGGAGTCTCTTGGGGTCAGAAGTTGTGAATGTTTTGAGGATTTGAATTCGGGACCTTGATGCATTTTTTTTGTTGCACCAGAAAACACCAGAAAGGAAAACCTGTCACTGGGTGTTGAAAATCAGTCACTATTTTACTGTGATTCTTCCATTTGTTTCCCTTTATTGTTAACTCTAAAATAGTGTAAACTTGATATTAGTTCATATTAAGTTTTGCGCTAGTTCTTTGTGTTCTTAATTTTATTTCGTGCTAATTGTTTTGTGCTTTTATCTTTTAATTTCATTGTGAATTGCTTGGTTCAAGCCCGTTTGCTTTTAGTTGTCCGTCCTTGCGAAGACACAACTTCCACTCCATCCCGAAGACGGCTGGAACTTGTGAAACCTTGGGATTTAAGTTTGCAAGCTATTTTGACATTCACTACTTGAGAGGAAAAATGCAAGAGTGAATAGGACTTTGAGCACGCAAAAGCCAATTGGTGCAAAGTGTGATATGCGAGGGTTGAGCGGTATCAAGTGAGTTGGTGAGGACTTTTATTACTAACTTGTTTGCTCGTTTTGTTGGTGTCATGGAGTGTGGACAAACTTCTAGTCCTAATTGTGATCTAAGGAGTGAGACTCCGATGCATGAAGATCTATGCTTTTATGACATAAGTGAGAAGGTTACCAACATAAGTAAGAAGGTTACCAATATTACCCATATGGCAACACCAAACGGATGCAAGGTTGAATTCCGTGATAGAGGAATCTCACTTGAGGCAACAAGGAAGGGAGCGTAGTATGACGCTTACTAGTTCCTCTACTACACCCTCTCCTTCATAAGTGCGACAAATGCATCAAAAAGGAATACCGAAATATAACCGACATATCCAAAAACCACATTACTTACCAAAGCAACCACAATCACCAAAAGGGACCTTATTTTTCTCCACCAAACTACCGACGACCTACCTACTACCAACACCAACTACAACCTCCAACTACACATCAACCACCACAAGTACCTCAACTACAACCTTATCAAACTTCACCTCTACCTAGACCACAAGTAACTTGTTAAGAGCCTCGGATGATAAACACTCCACTTTTTCAACATGATCAAGAGAACACCTTGAATGAGTTGGACAACATCCAACAAGTTTTCAGTGACAAATTTAGGGGGATGAAGTGAACCAAAGGGGAAGAGGCCAAATGAGTTTAAGAACATCCTTGAAAAATTCAAAGAGAAAAAGTAAGGATGAGAGGCAAAAGTAGAGAGAAGTGAGGGAGAGAAAAGTGACAACTCTAGAGTGGAAAAGGAGAGAAAGTGTGGAGTGAAGTGAGTGAGTTGTCACCAGAAAAGAGTGAAAAGTTTGAAAAGAAAATGAGAGAAAAGAAAGAGGGAAAACAAAAAGAAAGTGAGGATTTTCCTTATTCTAATGCTACTAATCTTTCTTCTTTCTCTAGTTGTTTTGTAACTTGTGCAGGGACTTTTGGAGATGAACCATCAAGTGAAGTTCCATCCACTTTGAAGAGCTTGGAAGAAGATTTACCTTTTCAAGAGGACTTATGGACTTAAATGAGAAAGTGCAAGGTAAAGAGAATACTTTAGATGAGCTTCAAGATAAAATCGCTTATCCTTCTACTCTTGCTAGTTTAGTTGATTGTGGTGACACTTTGAGTTTGAAAGGTAGCTATAGCATTGATGAGTTTTATACTTCATTATATTGTAATGAGAAAAATAGTTATGGCTTGCAACTAGCTAGGAGCTCTTGTGCATTATTGGATGATTCTAGTTATTTGTTTAATGACTCCTTAGCTAGTGATATGTGTGATGTTGAATCTTATGATACCCCAACTTAATGGGATGATGCATGTGATGATTCTTTTGACTCTACTTTAACTTTGTTGGAAGAAAATTTTGACCTTTATGAAGAAATGAGTCAAGAAGAATGTGTTGGTAATTCTATTGATTCTATTTTATTTCTTTGGGCAAAAATATAACTTTTTATGGTGAAATGAGTAAATGTGAGTGTGGAGATGCCTTGTTGGGGAGTGAACAAGTTACTTACTATGACATAAATATAGAAGAAGAAAACTTCCATTTGTATTCCAATAAGTTGACTACTCTTGTATTTGATCTTGATGACTCTTATACATATTTATGTGATGCTTCTGTTGAGTGTGAAAAGGAAAGTAAAGTTTTTGATGCGAGCACTAGTATTAATTACTTTACTTATCTTATTCCTACTTTTGAAGGAACATTCTCGTTGAATTTTGCTAATGTTTCTATGAGAAAACGTAAGAATGTTTCTTTTGGTATTTTGAGTGACCATTTTGAGCAAAAAGAACCTAACTTTATTGATTATTTTGCGAAAGTTCAACAAGAGAAAGTTGCTAAGGGTAAGAAAAGCCTTGAATTAACACTTTCGCATACTCTTTGTCAAGAGCTTTTTCTTTTGCCTAAAAACAAGAATGGTATATACGTTTCACTTATGCTTATCTTGTGTTTATCTAAGGCAATTGAGTTAGAGACTCTTAACTTTGAGTATTGTGATATTCTTTATATGATGATTCATAATGAGTTAGGCATATCTCTTAAATTGTCATGTGAAATTGTTGGAAAGTGTGCATATATTTGGGGATTAAAAATTGTGTTCGACCCCAGAGTTGTTTCTTATCATGGTGAAGTGTCTTTCTTTGGATTGGAGAGTATGATTTTTATTGCTTCTTATGACACTTGGTAATACCATAAAAATGTATACTTTGTTGAGGATTTTACAAGATTGTGGTTTTGTTGGAAGCATGAAATTTTACACTCTTGATTCTTCTCATGAGTATTATTTTTCTTATAGTCAAGCTTGTGTCTTTTATGTTGGAGATGTTATAGATTATGACACTTGGCTATATCATAAGAGTGTCACTTTTGAGTACAAGATTGTAATCTTTGATCTTTTCGCTTGGACATACAATGCTTTTATTGTGATTGGCTTGATATTTATGTTTGCCCCTATCTTGGTTTTGCGAGGTCCAAATTTGAGGACGAATTTCTTTTCGGGGGAGGATGATACACGCCGGATGAGCATGCCCAACGACTTCCTAGTCAATATCATAACATTGGAGTGCTTTAAAGGAGTCAAGATCAAGAGGTTAGCTTGTAATAATTGACTACACTTAGCTCATTAGAATTAGCTTAGGTGTATTTGGGTCATGTGTAGCAAATACCCACTCTAGTATAAATAGCCCTTAAGGCTTTTATTTTAGATAGACTTGATGGATGATAAACTTGAAAACATGCAAGTCTCACAGTCTATCCATAATTAATGCATTTATGTTTATGCCTTTAATTCCTTTATTGCTTTGTTTATGCTTTCATTAGTGCTAAATTAGTCTTAGTTGGTGAGTAATTAGTAGTGAATGCTTAATTGCGTAATTACTTCATCCGGATTTTCAAGAGTTCCCAATTTCTTGAGGGTTTTCATAGCTTAGGATTACAATTGATTGAGTTCATAGAGGTAATTAGGCTTCATATCCTAAACTAATCAATTTTAGGTCTAACTCTTATTTTCATAGCTTAGAGTTACAATTGGTTGAGTTCATAGAGGTAATTAGACTTCATATCCTAATTGGTTCTTGTTCTTCCAATCAGTTGTAGGTCTAGCTCTTATTTTTGATTCCGTGTGTTTTGCTATATTCGTGTTTTCGTTCATAGTCTGTATCACGCAGGCAAGTGAGCTCTGAGGTTATAAAGCAATATGGACTTCGTTTGTAGTAGAAGTGGTTTAGTAATTTTAACGGGGATTATCAGAAGGTCAATTTAACCATACAGATGCGAGGTGCCGGTATCAGATGATGACTTATGATGAACTAGAATTAAGGTACCGATTGGAGATTCAAAGGACTCTCACACTAGCTAGCATTGCAGTGATAGAATGAGTGAATGAGCAGAAGGAGGAAGATGATTAGTGGGAGAAGAACCCTGAAAGAAATTTATAATGATCTCCTTGACAAGCCATGTGAACTAAAGCTAAACTCGTCGGAAAAAAGCATACTAGCAAGAACGTATGACTCAATATGGACACCCAAAAATTGTCTCAAAGGAAGAAAGGTACCCATAGGTCAATCATAAGTTACCATGAATACGGGCCTATGGAAGGCGGAAAGACGAGTAGGACTTCAAGTGTGAAACATTGAACTATTTTCCTAAGGGGGGAAATGAGGTGGTAAATCACTAAGTCGAGAGCGCGTCTGTTTAACAATGAAAATATGGGAGGATTGGGACAGAAAGAAGTATAAGCAACTTTAAAGTAACGCACAGGTATAAACGATATGAAAAGAGACGATATTGGTTTATAAATTGACGACAAGCATAGTCAAACACTTTATACATGAAAAAGTTAACCTGAAGAATGTGCTAAAGATGGTAGATATGACTCCAAAGGAAAATGCTGAGATTGAAAGGAGAAGGAAGAACAATCATAAGGAGTTAGAAAGGGACCCGAGTACGTTGACTCTTGAATATCTATATGGACCATGATAATATCTAAATGTTGCAACCGTGAGGGATAGTCAAGATAACAGCAAGAACAAAGTGGAAAATAAGGATAAAGTCGAAACCATATTTCAAGGAAAAACCTAAAGAAAAGAAACCATCAAAGTGGAAACAATAAAGTCGACATTAAGGATAAGGTTTAGGATAGACAATAAGGAAGGAAGAAGTAGAAAAAAGCAGCATGAAGATAAGCTATTTCACAACGTCGGTTTCTTCTATAAATCAGAACCTAACCAACGAAGAAATACATCAAATGTGTACGGTAACAAGATGGAAATCAATAGATAAGGTCCAGAACTATATGTACAATAGATTTAGAATGTATGGTAATTAGACCAGGGTTGAAAATAAGGAATATAATAATATAAGCCTAATAAGAAGCCGTTGGCAACTATGGGCAGTGCGATAAATAAAGCGGAATGGAGAACCATAATGGTACACATGTTTCATATAAGACGGCTTAGAACTAAAATAAAAAGAGCGGAATCAATATTGTAACAGATGCGTTTAGTCGCAAGTCACGAGTGGTCTGATAAATGAGCAAGCCCAAAAGGAAACAGGGTTGACTAGAGGTCTTCACCAATTAACAGGTTTGGAATACGCTTGGCAGACTCAGAGGTATAATGGCCTGGAATATGGCAGAGTCATCTCTTGTAGATAGGGAAGATTTTCGTTTTAATGAAAGTTAGAAGAGGTATTTGACAAGAGAAAACTTTAGCTTTTGAGTCTATTGAATGAGGGATCTTGAAAAATCTTGGTCAATTATGTATTAGGATAGAGGTTCATTAGTCATGCTATTCTATTCATAACGTAATGTTGAAGATATACCATGGTATCAAAGGATTACATTGGTAGGACGACATGAAGAAAATCATTGTAGGATTCGTGGCTTAATATTCCAGTTGCTAATCTAACAAAATTGAGCATCATGAACTCAATGGATTGACACGGAATAAAACAGCCCATTATGAAAATGAAAAGTGACTGGCACAAGATTCCTTACAAATATAACAAGTTCAATTCCACATGGATGACTGTGATTTGTTTGACAAAAAATCAGTTTACTTTTACTGAACAAATTACTATAGGTTATGTAAAACGGAAGGATGTCGAAGATAGATTGAGTATATAATGTTTCCGCCTCGATTACGGTTAATAGAGGTGCTCAGTTACAGATAACTTCTGAAATTCCTCTCAAAGAAACTTGGGTACATAAGATAATTCTAGCACGTGAAGTGTATAATTCAGATGCTCAAAGACATGTTACAAGCTAAGATGCCAAATTTTACGATGGGATAATCAATTTACTGACTATTGAATAGCGCACAACAATAACTATAATAGTATCTACACATGCGGGAGGATCATAAGGATACATTTTAAACTGCACGGAATAGCTTCTAATAAAGCATGGTGCAAAAGGAAATATAGATTCCCCATAAGACAGTTTGAAAGACAGAATTGTTAACATATCAAGTTATAGAAAAGTCAGCCTTATTCAAGAGTGTTTGTTTTTAAAAGCATCACAAATCGAACTCCAACACGCAACGAGACTTAACAAAATCTCGAGTTAATAATGAGGTCCTTTTGAAAATTTTGCTCATGAAGAGGATAATAACATATTGGGATAAGCTAATCAAAACATATATAAAGCCACATTCAAACTGCTCAGAGAAGGGAATAAATTGAATTTTCCCTCAGAATTAGGATCCACTCACGCAGAGGAGGCTACCATGTTTCGATATTGAAGGAATGAATTAAATGATATACAACTAATAAAGGGGCGATCTTATGAGAAAATTCCAGTAGCTATTAATGAATGAGGAATCTACTCTGCAGAAGCACATGATGTTCAGATTACAGGGAAACTGTCTTACGAAGAAGTTCTAGTTGCTATTTCAGATCGGCAAGTTTGCATTTGGGGACCACGAAAGTGACTTCCGTAAAGATATCATAGGGGAATATGAATGTTGAAGGCAATACGTGGTAAGCCGGAGAAGAGATGAATTCTAAGTACCCTAAGTTGTTTCAGATAAAAGATTCTTGACGACTGTAGCTCGGTCATGTGTTTTCTTAACCGATGTTATGTGATTTTGATTAACACTCACTCTGTGATTAAATGATATTCTGATTTGAAGCATTACGACATTTTCACGAGCAAAATTATTTGGACACAAGGTATGGGATAATCCTGTTTACTTAGGAGACTCTATCAAAATTTCTGTAATATCCGTAAGAGCAAGTTTCTCCTCTAAGACTCCTATGCATTCGAGGATGAATGTTCCAAAGGGGGGAAAGGATGCTACACCCCGTACATTCATGTTAGAATTGATCTTAAATGAATCAACATGAGCCGGAGAGTTGAAAGACCTTTACAAAGATAATGATGGGTTAAAACAATTTTAAGGAAGTATCATGAGGGTTGGAAGGTTTAAAAGCTAAATAAAACGAAGAGAATACGTTTCGTCAAAAGATGGCAAGTTGGGAATGTTATAACCTGTATTTATGGGGTGAGACTAGGATGCTTAACATGATAAGAAGGTGATGATATGAGGTATTTTAGTCGTATGATAGTTGGATGTTATGTTCTGAATTCAAGCGAGTTATGAAACAAAAGTCGACAAAAGTTGTTGCAAGTTACGCGCATAATTTTACTGAAAATTTGGGTGTAATGTTACTGAACATTTCTCTCAACGTACTTGGAATTACGGGGTGATCCACTCGCCAAATTGAATATCTACGAATTTAGTTTTCAACTCATTAAACCATTTGTCAATACAACGTTGGAGTAGAGAGGTATTCACATTTTCGCTAGACTGCGCAAGCAGCTCTCTATGGGACCCACTTAGGCGGTTGAGATATCTTCATATATGCATACATACATACATATATATATATGACACCAACAATTCATTTTCACTCATTATATTTCACTCTCTCCAGACCCTACACACCTACAAACCTTCTACCAAAATTCTTTCATGAGCCAAGACTCAAACAAAGGACAAACAACACAAATCAAGTGTTCGGGATCCCATGGCTCTAGTGAGTATTTTGTTCTTGTAGTTGCTGATTTTGGTGTGGTTCCAGCTCGTATTGGGGGGGGGGGGGTTTGCTTTATGTGGTTTATGTTCTGGAAAATACTCTTCTAAGGGTTTCATATCAACCCTAAGTGATTTCAAGTATTCCAAATGGAATCTAGTGCCGAGAAACCCTAGGTGATTGCTAGTTTCTCTTCTTTGTTCTTGTGGCTGTGTTGGAAGGATACTTCATGGTGAAGTAATCTCAAATTAGAGTTTTTATATCTGTTTAAATGTGTGGAACCTCTTACTCTACATTTACTTAAGCTTATCCAAGTTGCGGCTAACTCGCTGAAGCTTGAACTTGTGAGATATCTATCGAACGACTTGTTAGTAATATTGTTGTTTGTTGGACTGTTTGGGAGGCTTATGTTGATATTGTTTGGGCTGCTTGGTGATTGTTGTAACTCTTGGGAAGTCATATAAATAGGAAAGGTGCTCCCATTTTATCGTAAAATAGGTTGTGGTCGATATATAATAGTTATGATGCTTAAACGATATTGATATCATTTTTCTTATTGTAGACTAAGGAGCTGTGAAATTGCATAGTTTGAGGTTTGGCAGTTATACAAGGTATGTCAGGCTATCCCTTTCTTTATTTTTTTTTTGGAAACTGGAACCAGTTACTAATTCATGATCTGGCATGTACTGAATGAAAACTCATTCTCGATTCTACGAGAATCTTTATGAAAACATTTCATTTGCTTCTCTTTAATGGAAGTTTGATTTTCCCAGAATGTATCCTAATTTTTGGCCTAATTCTTCTTCGATGATCGATTCAACCTCTGATAAAAAAGATATACCTTGGTTATATTTCATCTATTCAACAATTTTAGTAATGAGCATAACTGCCCTATTGTTCCGATGGAGATTCAACCCTATTCGAGAATCAAGCGTCGAAACATCTAGAAGGATTGGATTATAGTTATTCAATTGCATATACCTCCATCTCCTAACTGACCTTGCACGATGCCGATTGTACGTACCATAAACGAACGAGCTTCCGAAGATACTCCACTCTTAGAAGCTAGTACTACTTACATTTTCCCCTTCTTATGGAATAGTTGATGTTGATGTTGCTTCTCTTGTTCTTATATTATCAAATGTTGTTGGTATCTCCTGATTCTTATAAGATTCATAATGACGAATTAGCTTTAATAATGTATACGGAGGTTACCGACCTTACGTCACTCCGAAAGGTTCAAAAGGTAATTCAATTAGTCCAGCAATAGGGGTGTGTGTGTGTGTGTGTGTACATATATATATATATATATATATATATATATATATATATATATATATATACTCTACTGAGCCGCACTATAAACATATTGTGCAGCCACTGATCAGTTGAGTTTTACCGAGCTCCACGTGGCAGGGTATGATTCTACTGAGCCTTATATTGGTCGGATACATTTTTACCGAGCCTATTACAGCAGGGTATGATATGATATGATGATGATCCCCACAGAGGTGTATGTTTTTAAAAGTTTGTGTGTGTGTGTGTGTGTATATATATGTATCATGTATTTCATATGAGTCGCCCTCAGAGGCATTCAGATGTTATAGGTTTTATCTTCTCTCACTCTTTACATTACTGTTCTTAATTATGCTTTCCTACCTTACATACTCAGTAGTTTATTCGCACTGACATCTTTTTATTTGGGGATATTGCATGTTGTGCTATAGGTCCCATTAGACAGGTTAACTGTGTAGCACTGTATTTTACAACTAGTCAAAATAAAATACAACTAATAGTTCGTCTGAAGTTGATAAAGAGAGTCGCCACATAATATTTTAAGGTATATTAAGGTACCTATGGATTTGTGGGATTATTGTCCTAATAAACTGCTAACCGGTATGATTTGAGTAAGGGTATTAGTTTGGGGAAGGTGTTAGGCACCCCTCAAAATCTACCTGAGATAGCTCCTTAGATTTAGGCTAGGTTTTTTCGTAAAGAAGGGTCTATATTCTGTTTAGTTATGTTTACTAAAGTCTACGAAAATATCCTAAAAGTTCACAATTTAAGAAAATAGGGTCATGTATGTATTTTGAAAAGAAATCATATGTTTTGGTTTTATATGAAATCTTCCTTTAACTAAGTTGAAAACTAGATACACTTCATTTCGAGAAAAATCCTGTACGAAATCTATTATTTGAGAGAGAGTTGTGTATTTTAAAATATGTGGTTATTCATATGTTACTCAGTAGAATAAGTGAACCCTTTGAAAATATGCCTCAAGTTGGGATAGACATACCTTATAAATTTCAATCGAAACCTTGATTTTGAAACTTTGTTGAGGCCCGTTGGTTTACAAACATTGAATGTGTTTGATTTTCTTTATTAAAGCACCCAAAGCATTTGCGAAAGGTCCACGCATACTCCGGGATCACCAGTTGTACGCCAAGTTTTCCAAGTGCAACTTCTGGCTGACCTCAGTGGCTTTTTCTCGGGCATATAGTATCAGGTGAAGGTATCAAAGTTGATAGTCTGAAGCAATTAAGAAAATCAACCTCAGTACAACTTTTCATCCACAAACAGACGGTCAGGCCGAACGAACTATTCAGATTCTCGAGGACATGTTATAGTTTCTGTTTTGGATTTTGAAGGAAATTGGGAGGAATTTGCTACAACAACAACTACCATGCTAGCATTCAGATGGCATCGTATGAAGCACTATACAGACGAAAGTGCAGATCTCCTATCAGTTGGATTGAAGTTGGCGAGACAAAGTAATTGGGTCTTGAATTGATACAAAAGGCTGTAGAAAAGGTGTAAATGATTCGAGGCCATTTATTGCCTGCTCAGAGCAGGCAAAAATCTTACCCGGATACCCGACGACAAGTTTTCGAGTTCTCTATGCGAGACTGGGTATTATTAAGGGCATCACCTCTGAAAGGTGTGATGAGGTTCGCTAAGAAGGGCAAACTCAGTCCTCGGTATATCGGACCATACCAAATTATTCAGAGAGTTGATCAAGTGGCTTATAAGCTTGAACTGCCCTCGGAATTGGAAGCAATGCATATGGTATTCCATGTGTCCATGCTTCAAAAGTGCTTGAGTGATCCATCCCATATTACCCCTATTGAAGATGTCCAAGTTACGGAGGACCTATCATACGAAGAAGTTCCGGTGGCTATCCTAGATCGTCAAGTGCACAAACTGCAAACCAATGAGGTAGCTTCAATTAAAGTACTTTGGATTAATAATAATGTAGAAGAAATGACCCGGGAAGCTGAAAAAGACATGAGAACCCGGTACCCCTCATTTGTTCCATGCAACGAGAGGCAACGATGAGACTACCATGGAAGGCACAACCCAAAATGACTGAAGAAGCAAGAAGTGACTACGATCAAACATTCGAGGATGAATGTTCTGAAGGGGGGGAATGATGTTACACCCCACACATAATGTTAAGGATTAATAAGTTGGTTTCTAGCCGGCCAATTGGCAGGCGACATGATAGCATCAAGAACTAGGATAAGGTTTTGGAGCTCCAAGAAAGCCATTTACAAGATCTCAAACTAAAACATTTCAGATTAAGGTTGCTGGACTTTAATGGCTAATAAAAAGCTTTTAATTGTATAGGAAGAGCTCAAGCCCAAAGGAGATGAATTGTCCAAGTTTTATAATTATTTGGTGGCCCAAATTGAAGTCCAAGAGGAGGAAGATTGGGTCCCAAAATAAGCCCTTGAAGTCCACCAAAAGGGCACCCAGAAGAGCTAAGAATGAGCTTAAAAGAGGTCCAAAAGGGGGTGTTTCAAAAGGAGCCCAATTGGAGTCCAAACCAATGGACCAAACTAGTAGTTTTAAGGCCGAAATCATCCCCAAAGGGATTTGGCCGCCCACCCTCTTATTTTTATTAGTTTTTATTAAGTTTTCTAGTATTTAGCTTAGCCTCCAAGTTAGGATTTTATTTTACGATTCCAAAATAATCTTTTAGGGGGTTCTTTTATGCCTTGGCAGCCACCCTACCTAATTTTAAGGACTTTTTCCTCCTATAAATAGGAGTTCGTTTCGTTCATTATGGCACTTCATTATTGATTAATAATATTATACTTTGAGAGTTCTTTTGAACCTTTGTTACTTATGCTTTGTGATTTATCTTTCCACCTGTACTAGTTCATAGTTCAAGGTAGTAAGATAACTTCTTTATTGTGATATCATTCATTCCTTTGTGGTATTATTAGAAGGCAATTAATTTGTTATTAATTATTGTCTCAAGTTACTCGTGAAGCGGTCAAGATCCGAATCTGTTATTTTGATTAGTTTTTAAGTGAAGGCATTTGATTTCTTCAATAAATCAAAACGTTGTTACTTGGATCTTGTCAAGGCTATATAGCTTGATTCTTGGAAGTTCTTGGAATTCTTTTCTTGAATTTTCAAATATCTTTTATTTTCTGCACTTTAATTCTAGTCGTTCAATTCCTTATTGTTATTGCTTCCGCATTTAGTTTTCAAATTATTACTCTAGTTTGGATTCCCCATCTTCCTGTAATCATGTGGTATCAGAGCGGCTCTATCAAGATTTCATTCTTGATAATTATTGGGATTTCTTGAATACTAAGAGCAAAAAAAGAAAAAAAAATGTTACTGTAGCATCGTGAATAGTAACTTGAAAAAAAAGTTAAAAAAAAGAAGCAAAAAAAAAAGAAAAAGAAAATCAGTT
The DNA here is from genome assembly GCA_002018475.1 of Nicotiana obtusifolia. Classification (NCBI taxonomy): domain Eukaryota; kingdom Viridiplantae; phylum Streptophyta; class Magnoliopsida; order Solanales; family Solanaceae; genus Nicotiana; species Nicotiana obtusifolia. The sequence continues at coordinate 176,605 of MCJB01000292.1, read as the reverse complement.
TAAAAAAAATAATTGCTTGCTCTCCAAGTACTTTCTTTTGTATTTAATTTGTTTCCAAAAATTAACAAAGGAAACAAGAAGAGGGTATCCTAGATTTCAAAGATAAGAGAAAGATTCAATGTTTTTACTCTTTCTGATCTAAATATATAATCCTTTCCTTTTTGTTTGTGTCCTATTTCAACCGAGCCTATTAGTTTTAGGATTTGGTTCTTCTTTCATTCTTCCCTAAAAATCTATATTTTACTAATAAGAACTTCATACTAGTTGGGTTTAATTATAAATCTACAATGTATTTTGTTCAAAGGTTATTCCTAGAGGAAAAAAAGGCAATTTTATGTGAGAACAAATTGAGGGAAAAGCCAATTTGTGTGATACAGTTTAATTATTTTATTTAAGATGTCACATACAGGTAGTGATGATGACCGAAGGGTTCTCCAAGAAGCTGAAATCAAAGCAAGAAATGATTTTACTTGCAAGCTATGCATCAAAAATTCAAAAGGTAAACATAGGTTAAGGCTCATCCTATATAAACCTCAAGACAACATTATTTTCAGTACCTTACATTATTAATCAATACACAAAAACCGGCAACCTCCTTAGGTTCTCCAAAACTCTCTGTGTGTAAACTTGTTCAATTTTTGGTGTGATTCCAAATTTAACTTGTTCCTTTGCTTGATCAAACAATTTGCAAGTCCATTTTCTTGAGGGTTTTTTGTAGTATATGTTCTCCTGGACTTCATCAAGAAGGTAAGTAGACTAGTTCCTACTTGCTGGCTTGATAGATCATTGAACGTCTTGCTTTATCCTTGTTTTCTTGTTTTCGAATTCCTTATTGCATTAGTTGGTATCAGAGCTTGGAATGGGTTTGTTCTTACAGTCCCAATCCTGTTCTTCCTGCCTTAATTTTTTATCTTTCTTTAATTTCGGTTTTATCAAAAAAAAAAACCTTTCTTAAAACCAATCTTGAAGTTCTTGATTATTTAAAAGCCGTTCTTGAAATTCCTAGTTGAAATCTTGAAGCTAGTACACATTAATCTTGGATTCTTGAAGTTCTTGGATGCCAATTTGTAGTTCTTGAAGCAATTCACATTAATCTTGAAGGGGTTCTTGAAGATTCGACCATTCCTAACAAGTTGCATTGAATTCTTGAAGTTCTTGAACATCAACTTCTTGTTCTTGAATTTCTTGTTAAAAACGTGTAAGAGGATAGGAGAAGGAGAAGAAATAAGAAATCCTAAGCCTAGTCCAAGAAACAACTCCCAATCCAAAAGGGAGAAGTTTCAAGGAATTATTTTCTATTGGGACAAGGAGAAGAGGGGCGATTTCCTTTTGGACATGGAGAGAGGGCCGAAAGTTAAGAGGGAAGAGAGAGAATTGGTCCTCTCCAAGCTATAGTGGAAAAATCTCTAAAGTTTCCTTATTTCTTGAATTTTCTTACTTCTTTGATTACACTACTTCTAATTAGTAATTCTTAGGTAATTTTCTACTTAAGTTAATTACTAATTTTTGAGCTTGTACGATCTCGTGCTAAAACTCAGAATTTCCACCTTCGTAGTTAATTCTTGGCTTCTTGTGCTTACTTTAAAAAGCTGTCCGCCTATAGAGTCACATAAATTCACTCACCCCGAAGAGAACTAGTGAACTTGTGAACTTGAAAGGTCGTTGAGGAACTTGATCAATTAGAGGAAGCCATTTTGAGGACAAGTTTGAAAGATCCTACCCGAAATATAGAGTGAACCCGAGAGTCATCCAAAAGTGAGAGAAGAATTTTACTAACCTTAACACATTCTCTAGTCTTATTTTTTTTGTAGTTATATGGCTACGGAAGGAGACAAGGTTGTAACCGACATTACTTTACCCAGCTCTTAGCTAATGTAAGGGCAATTAGCGGAATGGAGAATTTTGAAAAATCCGCTAGCATTCAGAAACATGCCGAAGAAGCAACTAGTGATGGTTCCCCCATCAAACTCGACCAGTTTCCAGAAGTGGCTCGCCAAAAAGAGTTGAGGGACGGAGGTGCTCAAAATGTAAGGACCTTGGGAATTCCCCGAGGTATATACAACCATTAATGCCAGTCCGGAGACACGTAGCACCCGTCGGGGAAATGAGGGCAGCTCGTGAGGATGATAAACCTGAGTTTGAGAAGTTTTATGACAACGATCTAGGGCAGCAGGACCCGAGGGTGAGGCAACCGAATGGGGGCCGAGACTACATGGGAAGATGTGGTTTTGACCGTGGTTCTAGAGGGAGACTTAGAGGTTTGGTGGAAGGAATTTAGAGCCTGAGTTTGATGAATATGCTAAACATTATGAAGGCTTCCGACCAATCCGTGGTGGCCGAGAAAAGGTCCGTGATAATGGCTTGAACAATGTCAAGGTTACTATCCCTGCATTCAAAGGAACTAGTGATCCTGACCTATTTTTAGAATAGAGACATCAAATTGAGCGGATATTTGAAACTAATGATATGACATAGGAAAAGAAGGCTACGTATGCCATCGTTGCTTTTGAGTCCTATGCTTCTACTTGGTGGGAGGATGAGAAAAGATCCCGAGCTAGACATAACCAACCTGCGCGCATAACATGGGGGGAATTGAAGCAAATAATGACCCGTAATTATGTCAACCCAAGGCACAAACAAGAGCAATTACGAAAGTTATATGATTTGAAACAAGGGTTGAAGTCCGTGGAAGAATATTATGACGACTTTGAGAAGATCCGCCTATCACTTGACATGGAAGACGAAGAAGAGGATGAGGCTATCATACGGTTCAAGATTGGGTTGAATCATGATGTCTCCAATCACTTGAGGCTACATGCGTTTGTTTCTCTTCATGATATGTTCCTAGCTGCCATTGAAGCTGAAAAGATGATTAAAGAAGGCAAGGCAGCTCATCATAGAGGAGGTTACGATTCCACTCCAATATGTCGAAATAAAGAGCAGAGGACACCAAACACTAGGGGAGCAACCCCAAGCCGTGAGCTTAAGAAGCCAACCGAGAGAGTGGAACCAAAAATTAACCCTAAGGGATCTGGAGGTAACTCTAAAACTCAACTCAATTCTCCTAGTGCATCTTTCTTTCAGTGTCATAAATGTAAAGGCCATGGGCATTTCGCTAAGGATTGTCCTACACGAAGGACCATGCTAATTCTTGAAGATGGTACTGTTTGTGAGGTAGAGAGTGATGAGGAGATTGAGGAAGATAAGAGAGCTGATTTGGTTGAGTGTGACGAAGAGGTATTGGAAGATGCGGGAGTGAATATGTTCTTAGTGGTGCGTAGGAACTTGAGTACTATGAGCGTAAAGGAGGAAGGAGATGTGCAACGTGAGAACTTGTTTCATGCTAGATGTAGGGTGAAGGGAAAGGTGTGCTAAATGATAATTGATTCAGGTACTTGCACTAATGTAGTGAGCCACACGTTGGTGACTTCACTTGACATACCAACGATAAAACATCCCCATCCCTATAGGTTGCAGTGGTTAAGCGAGTGTGGTGAGTTGAAGTTAGTAAAGCAGGCGCTTATTAAGTTCAAGGTGGGAGCTTATCAAGATGAAATCTTGTGCGATGTAGTGCCTATGCAGGTGTGCCATTTACTGTTGGGCAGGCCTTGGCAGTTTGATAGGTGTGTTGTTCATGATGGAAAGGCCAACACTTATACGGCCAAGCTGGAGGGCAAGAATTATGTACTCAAGCCCTTGACACCTAAATAAGTTAGTGATGATTACTAGTGCATGCGAGAGCTGAAAGAGGCGGCTAGAGCTAAGTCTCCTATGGAGGCTACAACGGAAGCCGTGGACCATGCCAGTACATCCACCATGCCAGGTAATATTTGTGCTATGATGCAACCAGGTGAGTATTTGCGAGGTAATGATAGTTCTAAACTGTTAATTTGCCTAGTTCATAAGGGTGTTTACTTGAGTTCTAATGATGAAGTTTCTACTAACGTTCACCAATTGCCTAGTGTTGTTAATGATGTTTTGCAAGAATATGGGGACATGTTCCCCGAGGAGATGCCTAGTGGACTGCCTCCATTGAGGGGGATAGAACACCAAATTGGCTTTGTTCCGAGGTCACAAATTCCTAACAAACCCGCCTATCGAAGCAATCCACAAGATACTATGGAGTTTGCTTATAATAGAACTGTGCATAGAATGACTGTATTACTCCATTTGAATGTGTTTATGGCTTTAATCTCTTGATTCCACTTGATCTTATGCCTTTGCTGAGAGATGCAATTATTAGTGTTGATGGTGAAAAACGGGCAGCCACGTTGCTCGAATTGCATGCTAAGGTAAGGAAGACTTTGGAGGAAGCTTATGAGAAGGTGACAGTCAAGAAGAATAAAGGGAGGAAAAAGCTGGATTTAAAGAAAGGTGATTGGGTTTGGGTGCACTTCCGAAAGGAGAGGTTTCCGAACCACATGAAGGGGAAGTTAGCTCCACGAGGAGATGGTCCGTTCCAAGTGCTGCAAAACATCAATAACAACACATATGTTATAGACCTGCCAGGTAGCGCTGCTTTGAGAGATGATGCTGGCTCGATTTCGCGGACGAAATCTTCTCAAGAAGGGGAGAATGATGCAGGCCAGCCTGATCAAGCTATGTTGATGCCATGATTGCGCAATGATGGAAGAAGCGGGCAGCATGTTGGATAAGACAAGAAAAGGCGTTGGTTAGCCTTGGAGAAGGAGGGCCGTGCACTAGTTGAGGCCGAGAACTTAATGAATGCCTCAACTAGCTCTTATTAGTTATTTTGCATAGTTAATCTTGAGTAAGACAATGGCACTTATTTAGCGCTGAGTGGTCACTTGACGCTTAGCCAAATTATTGGCCTTTTTGCTTGTTATTCTTTTCTGAGTTGATTTAGGTTAACTAGTTTTCTTTTCCTAGTTGATTTAGGTTAAAGCTCATCCTATATAAGCCTCAAGACTACATTATTTTTAGTACCGTACATTATTAATCAATACACAAAAACCGGCGACCTCCTTAGGTTCTCCAAAACTCTCTGTGTGTAAACTTGTCCAATTTTTGATGTGATTCCAAATTGAACTTGTTCCTTTGCTTGATCAAACAAGTCCATTGTTGTCTTGAGGGTTGTTTGTATAGTATAGGTTTTCCTTGACTTCATCAAGAAGGTAAGTAGACTAGTCCCTACTTGTTGTCTTGATAGATCATTGAGCGTCTTGCTTTTGTCCTTCTTTCTTCTTTTCGAATTCCTTATTGCATCATTACCACCTTTACGTGGCATTGAGAATCAAATTGGTTTTGTGCCTAGATCACAAATTTCAAATAGGCCTGCTTATAGGAGTATTCTAGAAGAGAATAAAGAGCTTCAAGGAAAGTTAAAGAGTTGCTTGAGAAAGGCTTTGTGAGAGTGAGCATGAGCCCTTGCTCTGCTCCCGTCCTATTGGTACCCAAAAAGGATGGAACTTGGAGGATATGCGTGGATTGTAGAGCAATCATCAAGATAACAGTAAAGTATCGCCATCCAATTCCTCGTCTTGATGACATGTTGGATCAATTACATGGATCTAAAATCTTTTCTAAAATTGATCTAAAAAGTGGTTACCATTAGATTCGAATGAATCATGGAGATGAATGGAAAACTGCTTTAAAGACCAAATATGGGCTTTATGATTGGTTAGTTATGCCTTTTGGCTTGACTAATGCACCTAGCACTTTCATGAGATTAATGGTTCATATCTTATGGATTTTCATGGAAAATTTGTTATGGTGTACTTTGATGATATCTTGATCTTTTATAACCCTTTAGAAAAGCATGTAGAACACCTAATACAAGTTTTTGAAGTTCTTAGAAAGCAACTTGTATTTGCTAATCTTAAAAAGTGTACTTTTTGTGTGGATCATGTGATTTTCTTGGGTTTTGTAATTAGTTCTAAAGGAGTTGAGGTTGATGAAGAGAAAATCAAAGCAATAAAGGAATGGCCTAAACCTAATAGTGTAACTGAAATTAGGAGTTTTCATGGACTTGCTAGTTTTTATAGGAGGTTTGTGAGAGACTTTAGCTCCATTGCTTCTCCTTTAACTGAAGTTATTAAAAATGATACGATTTTTACATGGGGAAAAGAACAAGAGGATGCTTTTAACTTTTTGAAAGAAAAGTTATGTTCTACTCGTTTGTTACAATTGCCTGATTTTCTAAATCTTTTGTAATTGAATGTGATGCTTCTGGCAAAAGAATAGGTGCTGCTTTCATGCAAGATTCTAAACCTATTTCCCACTTTAGTGAGAAGTTGAGTGGAGTCACATTAAGCTATTCCACTTATGAAATAGAGCTATATGCTTTGGTAAGGGCTTTAGCCACATGGCAACATTACTTGTTGCCAAGAGAGTTTGTCATTAAAATTGACCATGAATTCTTGAAATACTTGAAGAGTCAAGGAAAGCTTAGTAGGAGGCATGCTAGGTGATTTGAATTCATTGAAACTTTTCCTTTTGTAATTTCTTACAAACAAGGGAAATAGAATGTTGTTGCTGATGCACTGTTAAGAAGGTATGTCTGAGTTTCTACTTTGACTTCTAAATTGATAGGTTTTGATCAAATCAAGAGACTTTATGCTAATGATGTTGATTTTGGCAAGATTATTGTAGATTGTAAGTTGGGTCTTTTTGAGAGGTTTAATCTTCAAGATAGGTTTCTTTTTAAGGAAAATAAGTTGTGTATCCCTAATTGCTCTTTATGTGAAGTATTTGTAAGGGAAGCACATTGTGGAGGGCATATGGGTCACTTTGGAGTCCCAAAGACACTAGACATACTTGCTGAAAATTTCTTCTTGCCTGACATGGGAAAAGATGTTGAAAGAGTGTGTGCACAATGTTTGGAATGTAAACAAAGCTAAATCTGTTACCACATGGTCTTTACACGCCATTACCTGTTCCTACTTAACCTTGGATTTATATTTCTATGTATTTTGTGTTAGGTTAGCCTAGAAAAAAAGATATGGTAAGGATATTATATTTGTTGTGGTAGATATGTTCTCCAAAATGGCTCGTTTTATTCCTTGTTTAAAGACTAATGATGCTTCACATGTTGCCAATTTATTCTAAAAGAAGTTGTTAAATTGCATGGTATACCTAGAACTATTGTTAGTGATAGGGATGCTAAGGTTTTGAGCCACTTTTGGCGGGTATTTTGGGGGAAGTTAGGCACTAATTGTTGTTTTCTAAGTAGTTATAGAACATTAGGAAAGATATTGAGGGATGTTTTGAAAGTTAAATTAACTTCTTGGGAAGATCACTTACCTATGATTGAATTTGCTTACAATAGAACAATCCATTCTTCTATAGGTATGTCTCATTTGAGGTTGTTTATGATTGTAATCCCCTTACTCCCCTTGATTTATTACCATTACCTACTAATGATATTGCTAATCTTCATGGTAGGACAAAGACTGAGATGATGAAACAAATTCATGACCAAACAAGGCTTGCAATTGAGAAGAAATATGAGCAAACTGCCTTGAGAAAGAATAAAGGTCGAAAACAAGTTGTTTTTAAACCTGGAGACTTAGTTTGAGTTCACTTTATAAAGGAGAGATTTCCTTCCAAAAAGAAGTCAAAGTCGCATCCTAGAGGAGATGGCCTATTTCAAGTCTTTGAAAGGATTGGAGACAATGCTTACAAGCTAGACCTTCCTAGTGAGTTTAAAGTAAGTGCTACATTCAATGTTTCTAACTTGTCTCTGTTTGATGTAGGATCGAATTCGCGGATGAATTCTTTTCAAGAAAAGGGGAATGATTGCATCAAGGACAAGGATAGGGTTTTTGAAGCTCCAAGAAGGCCATTTACAAGATCTCAAGCTAAAGAATTACAGACTAAGGTTGTTGGACTTCAATGGCAAATAAAGAAGCTTTTAATTGTAGAGAAAGAGCTCAAGCCCAAAGAAGATGAATTGTCCAAGTTTTACTATTATTTGGCAGCCCAAATTAAAGTCTAAGAGGAAGAAGATTGGGTTCCAAAATTATCCCTTGAAGTCCACCAAAAGGGCACCTAGAAGAGCTCAAAATGAGCTTAAAAGAGGTCCAAAATGAGGTGTTTCAAAAGGAGCCCAATTGGAGTCAAAATCAATGGCCCAAACTAGTAGTTTTAAGGCCCAAATTTGCCCCAAAGGGATTTGGCCGCCAACCCTATTATTTTTATTAGTTTTTATTAGGTTTTCTAGTCTTTTGCTTAGCCTCCAAGTTAGGGTTTTATTTTATGATTCCAGAATAATCTTTTAGGGGTTCTTTTATTCCTTGGCAGCCACCTGCCACGACCCAAATCTCAACATGTTGTGATGGCACCTATCACATTACTAGGCAAGCCGACAATCACAAAATAACTACACATTTTAAATTAAAATCATGATGTAATAATTTTAATAGTGAAAATCTCATAAATAATCGATAAGAACAACAACGACTCAACTACAAAATCCGAAGAATCCTTGTGTCAACGAGTACATGAGCTAGTAAGTGTTAACACAGTCTAATTCTCCAATACAACTGTCTAGAAATCACAATAGTACTGAATAAACTGAAAGAAAGGAGAGTCGGTCTGTAGGCGTCATAGCAGCTACCCCAATAGTCTTCGAGCAGATATTGCACCAAATCTAGCAACCGTTGTGTCCAGATGTACCTGGATTTGCAAATGAAGTGCAGAGTGTAGTATGAGTACAATTGACCCAATGTACTCGATAAGTGACAGGACTAACCTTGGGCTGAAAGTAGTGATGAGCTCAGAATCCAGATAATGACAGTACATATATAGTCGAGAAATGACAGTAATAACTCAGAGAAATTCCATATTTAGTTTGTACACAGTACATAAATGTAGACATGCTTTTGAGTTCAACAATTTAAGCTCAACATTGATAAAATATGTCGAGTACAGCTAGCATGAGGAATGTTAAATCTCTATGTCTACATGTCAAATATACATGTCAAATGCAATGCATCACAGTGATACTCTCAGGTACTCACGCTCTCAGAGTACTCAATTTGCCTGTCTTAACTCCCACTCATCACACTCAATCACTCAGCATTCTATGGTACCTGCGCTCACTGCTGGTATGTCAGACTCCGGAGGGGCGGATCCTGCCCAAGCACTAATATACAACCAATATAGCCTGCTGCAGCGTGCAGCCCGATCCCATAATGAGTCAGTAAAACCTACTGCGGCATGCAACCCTATCCCATAAATGACCAATGAGGCCTGATGCGGCGTGCAACCCCATCCCATAAATATCTGCTGCGGCGTGCAACCCAATCCCATAAATATCACTCACAACCTAGCTCTCAGGCCCCAACTCTGTCATCAACCTCTCCAGTCTCACGGGCTCACAAACTTCATACCACTCAGCCCGAACAAAGATAATATGATGTAATAGTAAATGATAACAGAGCTTAAGATATGATATGCAAATGAATGAATTTGACTGAGCACATAATTGTAATTTAAGCAAATTACTCAATAATAGTAATGCCCTCAGTGGGTCCTAGCAAAATAAGCATATAGACTAAATATGATTTGTAACAAGGATCACAGCTCAATTACTCTAACACGTAAGAATTACATGGATAGCAACAAGATTAGATAACTACACATTTCCACTAAATCAACCAAGTCATAATTATCACGGTGCACGCCAACACGCCCGTCACCTAGCACGTGCGTCACCTCAACACCGACCACGTAACACATATTTCAAGAATTAATACCGTTAGTGCCAAGTTTAGAAGTGTTACGTACCTCAAAATGCGAACTCAATGCTCCAACAAACCCTTACCTCCTGAATCAGCCTCCAAACGACTTGAATCTAGCCACAAACAACTTAATATAATCAATACAAGCTATAGGAATCGATCTTACGATAAAGCTAAGTTATTTAACCAAATTCAAAAATCAACCCATAAAGTCAACCTCAAGCCTACGCCTCGGAACCTGAAAAAATTCACAAAATCAGAACACCCATTATCCAATTCTGACCACAAATCAACCTTCAAATCCCCAAATCTTAATCTCTAATACATGGGTCAAAAATCTCCAAATTCTAACTTAGATTCATGACAAATAGGTGAAATAATCAATGAGTATTTAATGGTCATGGACAAAAGTGATCAAAAATCACTTACCTCTTTAATCTAGGTGAAAAACCCTCCAAAATTCGCCTCAATCCGAGCTCCCAAAGTCCAAACCTGAAGAAGAGACTCAAAACCCTCGATTATATCTTCTGTCTAGCAAATCCACTTCTGCAGTCAATACCACCGCTTCTGCGGTCAAAAATACGCATTTGCTGAAGTCACTTAAAAGCTGACCAGCCGCATCTGAGGCCACAGCCACACACCTGCGAGGCCATTTCTGCAGCCCCGAGCTCGCATCTGCACATCTAGGACAAGCTGCCAGGCTCCGCACCTGCGAACTCCTCATCGTAGAAGCGTTTTCACTTCTGCGGAAAATCACTCGCTTTTGCGGACCTCACTACCTCCGCTCCATTCTGCACCTGCGATATCACATCTGCTGCTACTCCCATCGCAGATGCGAATGCACCAGAACTAAACCTGCAAATTTTTGCATAAGTCCACATCTCAATCTGAAATCAAAATCAATTCGACCCTCACCCGAGGCCCCCAAAACCCCATCCAAACATGCCAACACATCCTAAAATATCATACGAACTTAGTCGAAGCCTCATATCACAACAAACAAGATCGAAAACACGAATCATACTCAATTCAATCCTAATGAACTATTGAACTTCTGAAACCTGTGTCGAAACATACCAAATCAACTCTGATTGACCTCAAATTTTGCACACAAGTCATAAATGATACAACAAGCCTATTGCAACTCCCAGAACAAAAATCTGAGCCCAGTATCAATAAAGTCAACTTTTGGTCAAACTTCTTAACTTTCCAAACCTTCAACTTTCCAACTTTCGCCAATTCAAGCCAAAGACCTACGGACCTCCAAATTAAAATCTGGATATACACCTAAGTTCCAAATCACCATACGGAGCTATCAAAACCATCAAAACTCCACTTCGATGTCTTTTACATATAAGTCAACATCCGGTCAGCTCTTACAACTTAGGCTTCCTACCTTGGGACTAAGTGTCCCAATTCATTCCGAAGCATCCCCGGAACCAAACCAACCACCCTGGCAAGTCACATAACCACAATTAAACATAGGAAAAGCAATAAATGGGGGAATGGGGCTACAATACTCAATACGACCGGCCGAGTCATTACATTCTCCCCCTCTTAAATAAAAGTTCATCCTCGAACGGGCTTAGAATCATACCTGTAGTCTCAAATAGGTGTGGATAGCTACTTCACAACTCTAAGCAATACCTTCTCTCCCACCATATAATTAACATCACGAACCTTCCGATTGGCGTAACTGTTATATCTAGACTGTGCCGTGCGATGCCGATCCTGAATCAACTTCACCTTTTCCAAGTAATCCTGAACCAGATCCGTGCCCAACAACCTAGCCTCCCCCGGCTCAAACCACCTGACTGGAGATTAACACCGTCTCCCATATAAGGCCTCATACGGAGCCATCTGAATACTCGATTAGTAGCTGTTGTTGTTGGCAAACTATGCTCGCGATAGAAATTGATCCCAAGACCCCCCAAAATTCATGACACAAGCGCGTAGCATATCCTCCAATATCTGAATGGTGAGCTCAGAGTGTCTGTTCGACTGAGGGTGAAATGCTGTAGTCAACTCAACCCGTGTGCCTTACTTTTGCAGTATTGCTCTCCAAAACTGTGATGTGAACTGCATGCCCCGATCAGAAATAATGGGTGAACACCGGGAAGACGAACAATCTCGCGGATATAGATCTCAGCCAACCGCTTCGAGGAATAGGTAGTCACCACCGGAATGAAATGTGCGGACTTAGTCAACCGGTCCACAATCACCCAAATTGAATCAAATTTCTTCAACGTCCGTAGGAGTCCAACAACGAAGTCCATGGTGATACGCTCCCATTTTCACTCAAGAATCTCAAGCCTCTGAAGCAAACCGCCCGGTCTCTGATTCTCGTACTTCACTTGCTGACAGTTCAAGCACCAAGCTACTAACTCCACTATATCTTTCTTCATTCTCCTCCACCAATAGTGTTGCCTCAAGTCCTAATACATCTTTATGGCTCCTAGATGAATAGAATACCGCAAATTGTGGGCCTCCTCAAGAATCAACTCATGTAACCCATCCACATTGGGTGCACAAATCCGACCCTGCATCTGCAACACCCCATCATATCCAATAGAAACCTCCTTAGTATCACCATGCTGAACTGTCTCCTTAAGGACAAGAAAATGGGGATCGTCATACTGATGCTCTCTGATTCACGCATATAAAGATGATCGAGAAAGCACACAAGCTAAAACCCATCTAAGCTCCGAAATATCTAACCTCACAAACTGATTGGTCAAGGCCTGAAAATCTGATGCAAGCGGTCTCTCACCAACAGGAATATAAGCAAGGCTACCCATACTTACCGCCTTTCCACTCAAGGCATCGGACACCCCATTGGCCTTCCCGGGATGATATAAAATGGTAATATCATAGTCTTTTAACAGCTTCAACCATCTCTATTGCCTCAAATTTAGATACTTTTGCTTGAACAAGTGTTGTAGACTACGATGATCTTTAAATACCTCTAAGATACGCCATATAGATAATGCCTCCAAATCTTCAATGCATGGACAATAGCTGCCAACTCTAAATCATGAACTGGGTAATTCTTTTCATGGGGCTTCAACTGGCGTGAGGTATAAGTAGTCGCTCTACCTTCCTGCATCAAGACATACCCAATACCAATCCGAGAAGCATCACAATACACTTTATAAGAACCCGATGCTGAAGGCAAAACTAGAATTGGAGTTATGGTCAAGGCAGTCTTGAGCTTCTAAAAGCTCTTCTCACACTCATTAGACCACCTAAATGGGGCACCCTTCTAGGTCAACCTAGTCAAAGGCGCTGCAATGGACGAGAAACCCTCTCCGAAGCAGCGATAATATTCGGCGAAGCCAAGAAAACTCTGAATCTCAGTTGCTGAAGACGGTCTGGGCCAACTCTGAACTGCCTCAATCTTTTTCGGATTTACCTTGATCCCCTCACTAGACATGACGTGCCCTACGAACGCCACAAAACCGAGCCAAAACTCACACTTGGAAAATTTAGCATAAGGTTTCTCCTTCCTCAACGTTTGTACTACAATCCTTAGATGTTGTGCATGCTCTTCCTGACTACTTGAGTACACAGGATATCATCAATAAATACTATAACAAACGAATGAAGATATGGCTGGAACACAGTGTTCATCCGATGTATGAATGCTGCTGGGGCATTGGTCAACCCAAAAGACATTACAAGGAACTCGTAGTGACCATTAGGGGTCCTGAATACCGTCTTTAGGACATTAGAGTTCCAAATCTTCAACTGGTGATACCCAGACCTCAAATCAATTTTAGAGAACACTCTAGCTCCATGAAGCTGGTCAAATAAATCATCGATGCGCGGCAAAGGATACTTGTTCTTAATTTAACTGTGTTCAACTGCCTAGAATGAATGCACATCCGCATAGTACCATCCTTCTACTTCACAAACAGTCGGTGCACCCCAAGGCGACACACTAGGCCTAATGAACCACTTATCAAAAAGCTCCTGAAGCTCTGCTATTTCAATTGCTTCAACTCTACTAGTGCCATACGATACGCACGATAGAAATAGGCTAAGTGCCCGACACCAAGTCAATACCAAAATCAATGGCCCTATCGGGTGGCATGCCCGGCAGGTCTGCAGGAAACACATTTGTAAAGTCTCGCACAACCGGTACAAAATCAATGGTAGGAGTATCAGCCCCAGCATCCCTCACAAAGGCCAAATATGCCAAAAACCCCTTCCTAACCATCCGTCGGGCCTTCAAATATGAGATCACCCTATTGGGAACATAGTCCAGAGAATCTCTCCACTCAATCCTAGGCAATCCCACCATTGCCAACGTCACCGTCTTAGCGTGACAATCCAGAATAGAATGACATGGGGACAACCAATCCATGCTAGAATCACGTCAAAATCAACCTACTAAGCAATAAAAGATTAACTCTCGTCTCCAATCCCCCAATAGTCACCACACATCTGAGTAGGCCTATAAGGATGACCTATGCTGTGGTGGGACTGTCCTCTAGGTGAGGCACTGCTGAAACTACCTGAACCACGAGGCCTCCTGGTCTCCCTCTCCTGACTACGAACCTGCTCTAGGCGCCTAGCAATATCAACCACCTTGTCAAACCTAGCACCTGACACAATTTTCGAGTCATGACGAAGTGCAGTCCATAGTTGAGGCCATCAATGAACCTCCTAATCCGCTCCCTTTCTATGGGAACCAAAAAATTGCGTGACGAGCCAACTCTTCTCATCTCATACTAGGTCACTAACATACCCTCCTGACGTAGCTGCTCAAATTGCCTACGCAACACCTCCATGCAGGTATGTGGAACAAACTTCTCTAAGAAGAGAACTGAGAATTCATGCCACGTAAGTGATGTAGTGCCAGCTGGCCTGCTCAACTCAGAGCCTCCCACCATCCGAAGGCTGCCCCCGATAGATGAAAAGTAGTAAATGAGACTCCACTAGTCTCCATAATACCTACAATGTGAAGGATCCGGTGGCACCTGTCTAAGACATTTTGAGCATCCTCGGGCTCAGCCCGCCTGAACCCTAGAGGCCTGAGTCTCCCAAACCGCTCTAGCCTCTTCTGCTCCTTATCACTCATAGGTGGACCAACCTGGGCCTTAGCAGCTGCAACCAACTGGGTGGTAGTAACATGGTGTTTGAAGTCCTTGAACTACCTGCTCTGGAGTACGGGCGGTGGGAGTCTGAGCATCTCCCTCGGCCCGCGAAGTGGCTGGTGCAGTCTGAACTTAAACAGCCTGAGTAAGGCTAGTATATATACTCAATATCTATGCCAGAGCCTCCTGAAAGCCTGGAATCACAATGGGCACAGCGGTGCCTAAGTTGGTCCCACCAGCTCAACCACATCTGGTGTCTATTTCTGAGCTGTAGCAACTGGTGGCTCCACAGGTGCTGCTCTAGTTGCTGGACAACATGCACCTCGGCCTCTACCACGGCCCCGGCCTCTCGCGGTCCTAGCTGGTGGTACTAGTGGTCGTCCCCTGATCCGGTCGCACGTTTCCTCACAATCAACAAATTTGCATGACAAGAATACAAGAAAGTGAAGTTTCCTAATGGTTCAGTAGCCTCTCGAAGATAAGTACAGACGTCTCCGTGCCGATCTATAAGACTCTACTAACACTGCTCATGAATCGTGAGACCTATTAACCTAGTGCTTTGGTCCCAACTTGTCACAACCCAAATCTTAACATGCCATGATGGAGTATATCACATTACTAGGCAAGCCGACAATCACAAAATAACTACGCATTTTAAATTAAAAGCATGATGTAATAAGTTTAATAGTGAAAATCTCCTAAATAACCGATAAGAACAATTGCGAATCAACTACAAAATCCCAATAATCCTGGTGTTACTGAGTACATGAGCTACTAAGTGTCAGAACAGTCTAAATCTCTAATACAACTGATTGGAAAATAGAACAATACTGAATAAACCGAAAGGAAGGAGAGTCGAAGTCTGCAGGCGTCATAGCAGCTACCTCAATGGTCTTCAAGTAGATACAACACCAAATCTAGTAGCCATCGTGTCTAAATGTACCTGGATCTACACACAAAGTGCGGAGTGTAGTATGAATACAACCGACCCTATGTATTCAATAAGTAAAGAACCTTAAGCTGAAAGCAGTGACGAGCTTAGAAAAATACAGTATGAATCCAGATTATGATAGTACAAATATAACGGGAAATGAGAGTAATAACTCAGAGAAATTCCATATTCAATTCATACACAGTACAGAAATGTGGACATGCTTTCGAGTTCAACAATTTAAGCTCAAGACTGATAAAATATGCCAAGTATAGCTAGCATGAGAATGTTACACCTCTATGTCTACATGTCAAATATACATGTCAAATGCAATGCATCAAAGTGATAATCTCATGTACCCATGCTCTCAGAGTACTCAATCCGACTGTATCAACTCCCACTCATCACACTCAATCACTCAGCACTGTACAGTACCTGCACTCACTGCTGGTATGTAAGACTCCGGATGGGTGGATCCTGCCCAAGCGCTAATATCCGAAATCTATTTGATCCTTACCCAAGGCCACGGGGACCCCATCCACACATACCAACCAATTCTAAAATGTCATACCAACTTAGTCGAAGCCTCAAATCACATCAAACAAATATCAAAAATAGGAATCACATCCCAATAGAGCCTAATGAACTATTAAACTTCTAACTTCTAAAATCAATGCCGGAACACACCAAATCAACTTTAATTGACCTCAAATTTTTCAAACACGTAATAAATGATACAACAGATCTATTCCAACTCCCATAACCAAAATCCAAGCCCGGTATCAACAAAGTTAACTTTCGGTCAAACTTCTCAACTTTCCAAACTTTCAACTTTCCAACTTTCGCCAATTCAAGCCAAAACGACCTACGGACCTCCAAATCAAAATCCAAACATACTCCTAAGTCCAAAATCATCATACGAAGCTATCAGAACCATCAAAACTCCATTTCGGAGTCATTTACACATAAGTTAATATCCGATCAACTCTTACAACTTAGGCTTTCAACCTTGGGACTAAGTGACCCAATTCATTCCGAAGCATCCCGAGACCACACCATCCACCCCGACAAGTCACATAACCACAGTTGAACATATAACAAGCAATAAATGGGAAAACGGGGATACAATACTCAAAGGCCGGCTGGGTCGTTACACCACCATACCTAGTTTTAAGTACTTTTAACTCCTATAAATAGGAGCTCTTTTCGTTCATTGTGGCACTTCATTATTGATTAGTAATATTATACTTTGAGAGTTCTTTTGAACCTTTGTTACTTATGCTTTGTGATTTATCTTTCAACATGTACTAGTTCATAGTTCAAGGTAGTAAGATAACTTCTTTATTGTAATGTCATTGATTCCTTTGTCATATTCTTAGAGGGCAATTAATACTAGTTATTAATTACTGTCTCAAGTTGCTTGTAAAGCGGTCAAGATCTGAATCTATTGTTTTGTTTAATTTTTAAGTAAAGGCATTTGATTTCTTCCATAAATTAAAACGTTCTTTCTTGGATCTTGTCAAGGCTATAGAACTTGCGTTCTTGGAATTCTTTCCCTGAATTTTCCCATAT
Source organism: Nicotiana obtusifolia (assembly GCA_002018475.1). Taxonomy (NCBI): domain Eukaryota; kingdom Viridiplantae; phylum Streptophyta; class Magnoliopsida; order Solanales; family Solanaceae; genus Nicotiana; species Nicotiana obtusifolia. The sequence goes on along the minus strand of MCJB01000292.1, from coordinate 159,299 downwards.
CCTTTATTTTGTGCACTTTAATTCTAGTCGTTCAATTCCTTAATGTTATTTCTTCCGCATTTACTTTTCAAATTCTTACTCCAGTTTGGATCCCGACCTTGTTGTTATCATGACAGGTAGTATGGACAAAAGGGATTATGCATTTTCATTAGACATGCGCCAGTTGTCCCATCGGGTGCTGTAGTCATGACGGGGCGACCCATTTTGCATGTGGAAGCAGTGGAATTTCCTAGACATGGTATAGTATAAAAAGGCAGTGTAGCTCTTTCTCTTTCATTTCGGGAAGTGTCACTCACTTTAGTCCAACCCAAAAACACTCTCAAACCTCCCTTGAGAATTCCTAAGCGGCATAAAAACTGATTTAGGGGCGATCCTCGTAGGATCTAGCGTGAAAACGCTTGGAAACGTAACTATAACATCTATTATCTTATTGTATTTATTCTGAGATTCATTGGAGGTACGATTATTCCCCATAGAATCATAGCCAGTTCGTCAATAAGGTATGTAGGACAATTTTCTTTCTTGGCATGACTTGGTGTAAACGTCTTTCTCTCTGAAGGATTCCTATGTTGTAAAATTGGTTTATTTTAAGCCCTTTCTGATAAACGGTGCTTCTGTTCTTATATACTCTCACCGGTAACGTTTCTTTCAAGCTGAAGTGACTTTACACAGTAATCCGAAGTTAGAAAATATGATTCATCATGACTTTGATCATAGCATCTCCTGAAATTGACTTTGCATTGAATGACTTTGCATTGAACTTATATATATGTATCTATTTTACTTTACCGAGTCGCGCTGTAGTCAGCCGGGTACGACGCTTATTGTTAAACCACCGATCAGTTGAGTATGATGAGACATGATATAAGATATTACGGAGCCCTTGTTGGCCGGGTATAATGATGTGTCATTTGAGGCTACCGAGTCCTCTTGAGGCCGACTACGCTGAGTCCTGTTGAGGCCGGGTGTGGAGTGAAACGTGATAAATCGCACTAAAGAGTGGCTAAATATGTGTGTGTGTGTGTGTATTATAATTCATGGTCCCGTTGAGTGGCTTGGTTTTACAAAAGCTTGCGTACATTCTTGATTCATTGTTATACAGTGAATGCCCCTTTGGCTTGTCTATGGTATCCGGGTTAAAACTTGTGTAATTCTATCTTTTATGCAATGCTTTTGATTTGCATACATTATCCGTCTTACATACTCAATACATCTTTCATACTGACGCCCTTTTCTTTGGGGGCTGTGCTCATGCCTATAGGTATAGATAGACCTGGTGACATCCCTCCCTAGTAGGGTGTTTGTTCCAGCTGTTTGTCATTGCACTCTACTTCTTTCGAAGTAGATGTTCAAAAGTCAATAGGTATCGAAGTGTATGTTTCGATTATTTTGGGAACGGTGGGGAACTGTTCCGACCAAGTTGTACATATATGTATGTTTCTCCGCACTTATAGAGGCTTGCAGACCACTGTTCAGATGTATGTAAGGATTGGTGTGACCATATTTTCAATAGTTGTGAAGTTGTATAAATGTTAATATTCCTTTCGTAGTTAGATGTGTACATTTTGAATTTTGATATTATTAGTAAGAGGCCTCGTGGGCCCAGGTTTTATGATTGAAAAGGTGTAGGTGTGGACGTCGGTTCGCATATTTGTTAAAATTCGATAATGTTGTCCTGATTCGGAGACCAAGGATGCCCCGATTCCTACTCCCTTGAAATTTGCAGCTCCATTGAAGAATATTTCTCCACCCTAGAAAAGACTTCGAAATGTCCTCCCCTATGAATAACACTTCTTTATCTGGAAATATGTGGTAAGTGGATCGTAGTGTAAATCCATCGGGTTTCTCGCGAGATGATCGGCTAATGCTTGTCCTTTAATAGCCTTCTGTGTCACGTACACTATGTTGAACTCATCAAGAAGGATCTGCCATTTTGCAAATTTTCCCGTAGGCATTGACTTTTAAAAGACGTACTTGAGCGGGTCGACTATAGATATCAGATATGTGGTATATGCTGACATGTAATGTCTCAACTTCTGAGCGGGATCCCAGTTGAAGCAGAGAATGTCCGTCCCAACAAGGTGTATCTGTCTTCGTACGGTGTGAATTTCTTGCTCAGGTAGTAGATAGCATGTTCCTTTTTTCTGGTCTTGTCGTGTTGCCCCAACATGCATCCAAATGCGTTATCAAAGACGAACAAATATAGTAGCAGCTGTTGATGATCAATATTGACCCTCCCCTTTTAAAATTTAATTAGTTATGCTTATTGGTTAAAATAAATGTGGTAAAATTTTTTTTGATCAACAATACCTATTTTTTTTTAAAAATATGACAAGAAATAGTAATTAACAATGTTGAATTAGTAATTTCGTACTAAATATTCTTGAATTATATTACTCCTACTATTTTGAAATTATTAAAATAACCTTTATATTTTAATGAAATAAGTTTTACAATTAATTTAATGAATTAACCTTTGATTTATAATTATATCGGTTTTATTACTTTAATTAATCCAAAATTAGTTTCATAATTTAATATGAATTATTTTAATAAATAAATAATTAGTTACAATTATTTATAATGATTATATTTTATCATATTTAATTATAATTAATTGAGTTTATTTAAATTAATCTTTAAAGGGGTTAAAAGCCCAAAAGGCTACAATTATAATGAATTAATTAAATCCAATGTGGCTATAAATTAATGTCCATTTCAGCTGATTTAGCCCAAAATGCAAGCCCAATACATCTTGACCCGGTCCAGAACCCACTTTCTATGCCCAGGTTGGCGATCCAGGCCAATCTCTATGAGCCAATAACCTCATAGAGAAAACACAAATAAATCCGGATTGCTGATCCAACTCATCAATGGTCCGTGATTAATCTCTATTTTTTGGCATTCTTTTAATTCTTGATGAGACCTCATCTCAACCGTTGTATTATAGGGATCCAATGGCCGTCATTTTTATAATAAAAATCATTTATTAATCCTCGTGAATTGAATTATCAGACCCGTTGATCAAACGATCCAACGACCCAGATCCCATCTCCCACCTTTAACCTAGAGACGACCTCCTAAACCCTAATCACTTTCAACCTACCCGGCCGCCCTCATTTCCCAATTTCCTCTCTTTTCTTTCATCCTCATCGGCCCCATCAGTCCAAAACCTTGCACGAATTTGTGCAAGGGACAAATCCAACCTCAGTCATACTTTCGGTCCCTACTAACCTCAAATCCCGCCGGAAAATTTCCCTTTTCATCACTTTGATTCAAAATTCGAACCTCCAGAAACCCTAAACCTATCGATACATGGTATATCATCGTCCTTCCTCTGTTCCGTTGAATCGAAGCATGCATGACCGTTATCTTCACATTCATCATCATTATTTGATGCTCAGAGATTGGACGTAGTAACCTCTAGACATTAGGGTTTGACCGATGGTCCAATGGCTTCAAGGCCGATCTCCTCGTGCGCAGATAAAATCCTACACTATTTTCCCCTCTTTTCCTTTTGATTTTCAACTTCTTGCTATCCTCATCCACCCCATCGTCACACCCCACTAATTTTTGAAATTAATCTGAACCCTACACTTGAATGCCACTATAAAAGGGGGCATTCAATGTCTTCAACAACCAAGCATCTAACACCACAAAAAATACACTAAGAAATACGGATAAGAGCATAAAAAAACTTAAGAATTTCCTATTGTTCGAGAGTTCAGAAGTTTTGTCTAATCTCTTATTCTTTTCTTCTTGTTCGAGTTCAAGGTTTGCTGTATTGGTTTTAAGTATTAGATTCCTCTACGGCAGTTGAACACTTCTCACTTGCATTGCTGCTCTGTAGAAGGTCAATGCCTCCTGACCCCTCTCTTTATTTTCGAATTAGTCATATAACATCTAGTGTCCATCACTGGGAACTTCAACACATCTGCAGCAGCTTAAAAATCAAATGGATACCAATAGATATGACCATCAACATGTCCCTTTATTACTAACTAGTTTGTTTCATTTTGCAGGTATTCTGATGAGTGTCATGTCCTTACCATTGAGATGCTCTCAGAGTGTGGTATTAGCACCATTGGTGCTCAATTTACTGAGAGCATGGAAAAGGTTAAAGGCATGCTATTTCCTGATGTGCTTGTACCTAACAGACACCCTACAGGACACATCTAGGGGCTCAAACCTAGCTGTCCTCCCATGTTTCTTGAACTCCTAGATGAAGAAGCTTACATATTGTGGCAGCTTCCTACTAAGGGATGTTGTGTGTGAAAGCTCCAACATCAGTTCCTAGAAGCCACCACTTCAACCTGCCTATTTCAACTCTTGGATACAAGCAGCTGACCAGTGCTTAGTCATTTCTATCAAAAACATCATACAGAGGCAGCGACCTCACCCATCCACATGGATTCCTTTGAAAACTATCTTCAATTTGTCTTTCTTTGGCCTCATTGTCAAAGCAAAATAGAAGATAGCTTCTTACACATTCATCTTTTTTTTTTTTTGGTCATACTCCATGAGGAGAATCTACATATGCTTTAAATGTAGGTCTTATTGTATATGGAAGATGCACTTTCAACTCATTTGCTTAGTTGATTTAGGTTCATATGTGCACTTTTGTATAGTTGACCTAGGCTCACTTCACCTTGTTTTTGTATACCAAACTGTCTATCAATTTTTGATAGGTACCTCACTTTAGGTCTAACTTCACAGAGTTATCAAGATTCATTTGGTTGTCATGTTTGGATGATCAAGTGTGTGTCCACCATAGTCTTAGATGTAAGGTTTATGTCCCCCTCCTTTATTGTACTTTATTATTTTATATATATGAAAACTAACCCTAGGCACAATGGCTAATGAATTGCCAAAAAGCAAATTAGTCATATAACATTGATTTCTTAAATGATTTCCTATCTTTTTGTGATTAGTTGTTGTGGTATAAAATGATGTTTATTATGATCAGACTTTACACGTTATCTCCACTGTTAACTTAGTGATTATCTGAATAAGAATGCTATATTGATGTTGTTATCGAATCTGTGAAACTGAATCTTATCTTTCATGAATTCAATTAGTAATAATGACTGCAACCAAGTAGTATTCTGATGATTAACCTCACTAAACCTCTGTGATTAAGCCTAATCTTTGTGATGGTTTTGTGTAGTCTACCTCTCTTAGTTAAATAGTAATGATAGGGTACCTAAGCTAATCAAATATTAGGTTCTTAGACTTACCTTTTTGTGTCTTTGCATCTCTGGATTATTTGACATTCTTACTTAAGACCTCATGATGGTATTATAAATGAACTCCTTGTGTTTTATGACACATCCTCAGGTTCTCTACCTTAGCAGTCTTATGTGATGAATGTGATTCTCTGCTTGTTCCATATGTCCAACAATTTGCATAGATATTATTCTGCTAAGGCTTTGTTAACACCTCTGTTAATAATGTTCTATGTAACATGTTAGTTAAGTAACTAGTTTCAAACTTAGATTCCTAAGCACTTCTTGAGAACACTGATGACACTTGCTCACATTGAATCCTCTTAAAATTTGTAATGTTCTGCTGTTTGGGATCAGTTGCCATTTTCATGCTGACCTGTTGATTTGGCTAGCATCCTGCTTATGTGGTTGTAGTACAATAACCCTCTCGTATTCTATGTAATGATTTGATAACTAAAAAAGTCACAATGGACTTTGCTGAGTATGCTTTTCACTAATCCCTGTAGTAAGTTTAATATCCACTCTCTCATGATTGTTTGAGTTTTATGAGCTTCCTGCTGCTATACTAATGACCTTTTCACACAAATTTACCTCTATCATGTGAATCATTATTGTGTTCTCAAAGCCATGACTTTAGTTTGGAAGACTATGTATTTGCACTTATTTGTTATCCTTTACTTGCCTTTGGTTCTAGCTCTGTTGTGGTGCTTTACTTGATTTGAACATGTGATTATCTCTATTTAAGGGACATGTTCTCATACTGACATTGATTTTCCCTTATTATTTTACTGATAAGACTTAACTGCAATTCCACATTACCTTGATCCTTGAATGCATGCCAGTTAGATATAAATCATGCATTGAGTCATGTTGGTATATTATGCCAGTGAATTTGGGCCTGTTTGTGTGCCCAACTATCAGCTTAATGTGACCTATTAAATGCCTCTCATTTATTAGGCTTGCTACCATGCTGAAACTTTTGAAATAAATCTGCGAACAGTCTTATAACCTGAAGTCACTTAGAAGAATTCTTAAATGTCAAGCCTGCAGTGAAATTAATAGATCATACACCCATACTTACCATGTGTGATGCTTATCTATAATACTCCTAAGTCTAAAATCCATGAGAATTGAAACACACTTATTGTTTGAAATTTGTTCCCCTGTCTAACTATGTCCTCATAGTGATCTTATGACTCTGATGCAAATTTTCTTAATCTAGTGTTATGTCTTTAATCGTTTATGTGCTTTGATGAATTATAGTACCCCTCATTTGTTTCACAATTGTTTTGTTTTGTGTGTTGGAGTCTTTAAAGGGTTCACCTGAGCTATTGTGCCCACTGCCTGTATTTTGACAGTACGAGTTACTCTGTTATCCCCTTTATTTATGTTTAAACATGTGAAGAAGATTAGAAGTAGGTGATTAGTGGTATTTGGATGCGGAAACATATAGTGGCTATGATCCTCCTCCTTGACACAAGCACTGCTCGGGGTCCGTGAGACCCTCGTGAACTCTGAAGTGCGAAGGGCTCAAAGGGGAAACATATCCATAAACAAGAATTTTTACCAAGCCTTTAATCATTAACTTCTATTAATCCTCATAGGATTAACATGAAATAAAATCTGTCCATTTCATTCTTTAATCCTTTATTATTTGTTTACATCTATATCTTATATGATACACACTAATGATCCCCTTTTTTTATTTTGCGCATGTTTAATTTGGGCTTGTTGAGTTCAATTGGGAACTCAAGCCCAAAGTTCAGTCCAGTTATGCCGTTATTGTGCATGGGATGTTTGTCGGTCAACCTAAGTGCTGTTAGGCCTAATTAAGTCTACCAGGCCCAAGTCGCCAAGAGTCCAGTTTCTTCCCCCTATTTACTTTGAACTTATTTCGCTACCGCATGATATGTCGCATATGTATACATTCTTGATTGACTAACATTATTATTGGATAACTTCAATACCTTGATTGTGTAGGAACTTAAGCAAACCCAAAGCATATATGTAAAAGGAATCTAGTTAAATTCTACTCATTTCAAGCCTATCAATATTTGATCATTAACTAATTTTCAAGTTTATATTTCTTTTTAAAATAATGAATGGTTCTATCTTCTTATTACTAACAACTTTCAACGAGTTTGGATTTTTGATAGATCTCAATGGCATATGAAACCCCCTTTTAAAAAATCAGAACCGTGAAAGATTATTTCAAAGCTTTTTTTTTTTCATATAATAAAAGCCAAACACAACCGACTCTTATAAACAGGTGGACCTTAATAGGAATTTCAAAATGCAATAATTCTTTATAATTGATTTTCAAGTGGGGTATCTCACTTAAGGTGTGTTTTAAAATAATTCTTTGCCTTACCAAATTTTATACACCTAACTCTCTTTCAAACAAGAGTTCCTTTTTGCAAGACATTCAGATGCATCTGGCTTTTCAACTTCATAAGTATACACGTTTCAAAATTAACTTTTTTGTAAAACCAAGCTCGTAGCCTATTTTCAAAATGCATACGCGCGCTCTTTTTATATAATGAACCTTAGACTTAGATTATCTTTTAGATTTTGGCTACCTGACTTAGCAGAGTTAGAGCTTTACTTTCCCGTACCTAGCCTAAACCTAAGGAGCTACCTCAGGTAGATTTTAAGGGATTCTTAACACCATTCCCTTAGAATAACTAGAAACCTTACTCAAATCTCACCGGTTAGTATACCATTAGGATAATAATCTTACAAACACATAGGTGCCCTAATATACCTTAAATATTAGGTGGCAACTCTCTTTATCAACTTCGCGTTTTATTTTGACTAGTGCAAAATAGGGTGCAACAATAGCGGATTCCCAGGTTCAGGATCAAGCAACATGAGCGGACTAGACAAGTATTACTTGATTCTGTCGAAAGCTTTTTGGAATTCTTCTATCCATTTCGTAGCGGCATCTTTCTTCAATAGCTTGAAAATTGGTTCACAGATTATTGTCGACTGGGCTATGAACCGGCTGATGTAATTCAATCTCCCGAGGAAGCTCATTACATCCTTCTTGCTTTTGGGAGGAAGCAAGTCCTAAATAGCCTTGATCTTTGAGGGGTCTAGCTCTATCCCCTTCCTGCTGATGATCAAAACCCAATAATTTTCTCGCATGAACTCCGAATGCACACTTCGCAAGGTTCAACTTCATATTCTACCTTCACAATCGTTCGAAGAACTTCCTCAAGTCACTTAAATGATCAGTACTCTTCCGCGACTTGATGATGACATCATCCACATATACTTCAATCTCCTTTTGGATCATATCATGAAAAAGGGTCGTCATGGCCCTCTTATCGGTGGCACCGGCATTCTTGAGGCCAAATGGCATGATCATGTAGCAGTAAACTCCTTATGGCGTAGTGAATGCTATCTTTTCTATATCTTCTTCGTGAATCAAAATCTGGTGATATCCAGCGAAACAATCCATAAATAATTGTAAATTGTGCTTTGCATAGTTGTCAAAAAGGATATGGAAATTCGACAGAGGAAAGTCATCCTTCGGACTGGCTTAAATGAGATCTAGGTAATCCACGCATATCCTAATATTTTTGTCCTTCTTGGGCACATGCACTATGTTGGTTAACCAGGTAGGGCAGTTCGTGACCCTTACCACATTCGCCTTTATTTGCTTGTTAACTTCTTATTTGATCCTCAGACTCTAATCAGGCTTGAATTTCCTGGCTTTCTGCTTAACTGGTGGCTTGGTAGGATCGGTGGGATGTCGATGTGCGATAATATTAGTACTCAAACCAGGCATGTCATCATACGACCAGGTGAACACGTCAATGTATTGTCGGAGTAGCTCTACCAATTCTTTCTTTTGTTCTGTCTTTAGGTGGGTGCTGATTCGAGTCTCCTTTATATCTTCTTTATTTCCCAGATTGATCATCTATGTTTCCTTGAGGTTGGGATTCTTTTGGATTTCTAGCTGCTCAATCTCTTGTGGTAGGTTCTCGGGTATCATACTCTCGACATATTGGTTGTAGTCCAGATCGTTTAGATTGAGGATTTTGTTACATGTCATAATCGTTGAATTTATTTTTTTAATTTGACCACTTAAAGAAAAATCGAGTATAAATAAATAAAGACAAGTTTGCAATGATGTGCTTTTGGAAAAATAATACTTTATTTCATTTAAAGGAATGTCTCAATGTTCATAGAGGCGATTTAACAAAAAAGCACGGGCATGATTCAAGCCTGAATTGACCATGTAGTTTTCAAAATTTACTACAATTTCACACTACCAAGACTCTTGGCAAAGCAGAGATTGACTGGCTATCCATTCCGCAAAATCTCTTCTGGTTCGGCATCCCTAATGGTCGGTGTCTTGATGTTAGCTATGCCGCAGCATTCTTCGATCATTGCCACGAACAATCTTCCGATAACATCGATGATATCTTCTTCTTGTGGTAAGCTCTGACCCAAGCTCGGAACATACTCCAGCACGAAAACTTTCTCCCAATGGTTACTATTGTGGACTCCTCCAATTGTAGGATGGTATCCCAAACCGGCACTGTTGTTAGATTGGCTCAGTTATCCCATCTGACAGGGCTCCCAGCCGCGACCCTAGCCTATACCCATATTCCATCAGTTCTCGAATTTACATACCTGACCCATATGGTGACCGTGTGTTGTGATCCCGTTCATCCTTCCCCATTTTCGTTGTTGCATGATCTCGATCGCATGAAAAACGACCCCATCTAGTCCTTTTATAAAAGGAACTGCATGTTATAAATAAGCTAATCGACTCCGTTCCACAAGTATCATTATTTCCTAACAATCCCATTCGAATTTCATACATTGATGAAGAGTAGAAGGAACTTTCCCTGCCATGTGTATCCATGGCCTTCCTAATAGCAAGTTGTAAGAAGATGAGATATCCATCACCCGGAACAACACTGGGAACTTAACGGGTCCAATTTGTAAAGCTAGATAGATTTCTCTGATGACGCCTTTCTAGGATTCGTCAAAAGCCCTTACCCTCACATGGCTCTGTTTTACCTCCTATATATGGATGCCTAATTCTCTTAGGGTAGACAACGAGCAAATATTTACTCCGGATCCTCCGTCGACCAGTACCCGAGCTATGTCCTTGTCTCCAAACTTGATAGTGATGTGTAGAGCCCTATTGTGATCTACTCTCTCCACAGGAAGTTCGTCCCTTCAAAACAAGATTTTGTTTGCCTCTATCACCTTCTCAATAGTAGCTGCCACTGCCTCACTGGTAGTATTTCCTGGCACGGCCATTCCGCTCAACACCTTTACCAGAGCGTCTTTGTGATTGTCGGAATTCATCAGCAAATCCATGATTGATATGAGGGCAGAGTATTTCTGAGCTTCTCTTCTATGGAATATTCCTTAACCGACATCTTTCTCCAAAACTATACTGCCTCTGTGTCGGTTATATTCCTCCTTTGGTTCTATTCACTATTCGAATTTCCTCAGTTCAATTCTTTAGGAGCGTAGCATCTCCCAGATTGGGTCATCCCATGAGCGGCCATAGTTTCTGTCATTTTTACCTTCCCTTTTGACTGATAGGTCCATCGGATTGCCTTGCACTCATAATCCAATCCTCTCTAACGGCTGCAATGGGCCGTGGTTGATATGTCTGAGCCATTACTGGTGGCTTTAATTGCACAGTGATTAACAAGGCTACCCGAGGAAGGAACTTATCGAATAACGAGTCACGTGCTCACAACACAAATACTGGTTTATAATACAGAATATAACCTTTACAGTTTATCAAATATCTTGGCAACTACTCAAGGTGACAAAGCTCGGCCTATAATATATATGTATTTCTAAATCAATTTCAATTATAAATTCAAATTATTAAGCTAGCAAATGGAGTTCAAATAATTCAATTATTACATGATAGAATCCTAAGTCTTCCCAGACATAAACATGATTTAGCCACGTACGGACTCTCGTCACCTAGTGCATACGTAGCACCCACAACTAGTAGCACATAATAATCACATCACCTAGGGGATAGTTTCTCTCTCACAAGGTTAGACTAAAGACTTACCTCGCTTCGAAGTTCCATAACCGGCTCCAACGTCTTTCTAACACCTCAAACCAATGCCCAGCGATCCGAAACTAGCCAAAAAATCATGAAAATTAATAAAAATATACTCCAACATCACAATTAATTAATTAATTAATTTATAACAATTCCCAACTCAGCTAGAAAAGTCAACAAAGTAAACCCTCAGGCCCGCATGCCCGGATTCCGAAAATTCTTAAGGATTATCATTACCCATAACACCACAAACTCAAATATATAATTTATTCTCAATTCCATGTCCAATTTCGTGTCAAAATCCAAAAATACCAAATTCTAGGTTTTCTCTTAAAGTCCCACAATTTCTATCAAATTCCATGAAAAAAATCTGTATATAATACATGTATTTAACTCGAAATGATTGGGAATAACTTGCCTCACAATAGATGGTGAAAATCTCCTCTTCAAAAGCTCTAAAAATCGCCCAACCAAGTAAAAATGTGAGAGGAATGGGCTGAACCTAGAAATAAAGTCTTAATAACAACCTCAAATGTCGCATTTGCGGCACGAGGTTCGCAAATGCGACAATGGTGTCGCAAATGCGAAGCATCCAAATTCTGCCTAAGTCGCAAATGTGACAAAAGTCCTGCAATGGCAAGCTTAGAGACACCGCAAAAGCGACAATTGCTGCGCAAATGCGGAAGCTGCCTCAATCACAAATGCGATTAAATTGTTCGCAAATGCGAACTCCCCTGCCCAGCCCATCTTCGCAAAAGCGAGAATGATCTCGCAAATGCGATAAAAACCTCGCAAATGCGAGAACAGTGCACCAGAACCAGCTGAACCTCTACAGACTCCTTCGAAACGCGTCCAAAACTCATTCGAGCCCTCGGGGCTGCAAACCAAATATCCACACAAGTCTAAAAACATAACACGAACTTGCTCGTGTGATCAAAACACCAAAATAACCTCTAGAATCACGAATCAGATGCCAAAACGCTTAAGAATCACAATGAACTTCAAGAACTTCTAGAATTGCAACCAATCGTCCGAACCACATCAAATCGACTCCAAATGACACCAAATTTTGCAAGCAAGTTCCAAATGACAAAATGGACCTATTCCAAGTCCCGAACCTAAAATCCGAACCCGATAGCCTTAATGTCAAACAATGGTCAAACTTATGAAAAATTCCAAACATTCAAACATTTGAACATCGACGAACGCGTCTGATTAATACTTAAACATCCCGGAATGATGCCAAACTTTACGCACAAGTCATAAATCACAATACGAACCTATTCCAAGGCTCGGAATCCCAAACAGACATCGGTAACACCAAAGTCCACTTCAAACCAAACTTAGGAAACTCTTAGACTCTCAAAATGCCAACTTTCCATAATAAGCATCGAAATGCTCCCGGACCACCCGATACTCAACCCGAACATACGCCTAAGTCGTAAATCATTATACGAACCTATTAGTACCTTCAAATCCCGATTATGAGGTCGTTTGCTCAAAAGTCAAACCTTAGTCAACTCTTCCAACTTAAAGCTTCCGAATTGAGAATTTTTCGTCCGAAACAACCCCGAACTTCCCGAAATTCAATTCCGACCACACGTACAAGTCATAAAATATGAAGTGAAGCTAGTCAAGGCCTTATACCGCCGAACGACGCGCTAGAGCTCAAAACGACTTGTCGGGTTGTTACATTCTCCCGCACTTAAACTTATGTTCGTCCTCGAACGTGCCAAGAACCGCTCAAGAATTGCCCAAAACCACTATTTAACACCTCGTGCACCTACCCGTGCCACCACAACCCATATGAGCACATTAGCTTGAGCCAGACTGAATATCCTCCCTATAACCTTAGCTAACAATCCTTAGAACCAAATTCGAACATCCAGAATTATCCATGAGACCCGATTCTAAAATACGAACATTGCATCAATCACTACACACTGTACAAAAACATGATCATGCACCTATGCCGAAATCACACCATGCACAACATATGTCGTTTGCCCATAATAATATTCTCCAACCACAATAGCTGTAATTTCACGAATCTGATGCTCGCAATACATCTCATAACACATATAAGCCATGTTCCAACTCTCGCAGTACTGCCACAATGAAAGAGACGTGTAGAGACTCATAAGCACCTACCAAATCAATAAATCATGGAGTCTCTCCACCTGACAAGAAGCATTACCTCATGCTGATATGAATAATGATTTTTTCTCTTTAGTGTACCCTACATAAATCCGATCGCACTAATCTCAGGTCCAACAACCTCGTCTCACCCAGTACCAGCTGCTCGGGCAATAAGCCACCTCAAACACCATCTAAAATTTCATACATCACCGTCAAAGCGTCAATAAGCTACAACTCTAATGAGACCCATAGGGAAGAACAAACTTTGGTAAAGAACTACCTAGCCCGTGTAACGAATAAAATGGCCAAACCGATGTTATGGTTCTATCCCAGAGATGGGAAGCAAGGTAAACAAAATAAGTATAAGGAACAGTACTTAACATCTCACTGTTGCGGCGTACAACCCGATCCAACTATGACTCTGTTGCGGTGTGCAATCCGATCCAAACATGACACTGTTGCGGCGTGCAATCCGATCCAAACATGACACTGTTGCAGCGCGCAATCCGATCCACACAACATACCCGTGGCGGCGTGCAACCCGATCCACATAACATATCCGTGGCGGTGTGCCACCCCATCCACACAACAATAAATAGGAAACACCCATGAAGCCATAATACATATGCTTATGAAATGACTGAATATCGACCACAAGCATGCCAAGTGCAGGTATACAACCTTAGGGAGACGACTAGCGCCAAGCGCCACCCAAAACTCAAGCACGACCAAGGTGCAATATATGACTTGCATCTCCAGAGCCATCTTGCTCATATAGCACCATAAGCTACATGGGATCACAACCCACGTACGAATAATCAAGCTGGCTCACGACCCACATAGCATAATAGAGTATTACATAGAATAGCTTACGCCAGGGGTAACATCCAACGCTCGAAGACTCCTTTATAAGCAACGCTACGCTGAATGAACACATCTGGCCTGATATAGAGCACACATTCACATTAGACCCGCCAATAGACCTCAAGTTGATTCTGATCATCCTATACTGGGCCAACAACCTTTCAAGGATCCACAATGGCCCTATTCATGACACACACAAGCAGACATCCAATCCGGAATAAACTCCCACCGTCCTCAACCAAATGAATAGAGCGCCTTTCATGCATAAACTCTCACATTAGCGATAGTACCATAGTCTCCATACTTGGTTTCAATCCTTAACAATCAAGTGACTAACATGTCACACTATGCAATTTTCTCGGGGGATACGCTCCCACGACCTTCTACACCAGGTAGCAAAGTCTGCACTTCCATACCACAAACCGTAATAATTCAATAAAGCATATTATGAGTCCACAATCAATACCTAATTCCTCTTCCACATAACACCATTCTCAGGCGACACTAAAATAGTGCCGGCTTACTCTGAACATCTGAATTCTTCCCTGCTCATCCGAGCTCGTGACATTCTTATCAACATCGAGCAACCTTGATCCTCAACTTCAAATTCCCATGCCGCTCCTCCATCTATCATGCCGCTACGCGAGAGTACAAGAATTCATCAAAATCCTTGAACTACCAATAGAATAAACACTTGATTGGCAGGAAACTTTTTACTTACTCATTTCAGAAGACGAATCGCAACACACAACCCACTTCTCATAACCACGAAAGATATAGAACTCAAGCCGTGGTCCAAACCGCCATATCTCTTCCCGGATCCATTTACAAAACAAGGCCATAATAATCGAAAACCTCCCATATCAAGAAAATTATGGTAGCTGTCAAGCCCGCACGTACAACCACAAACCACCTGTATAACTTAACACGCCAAAGGAACTGATCATTGCCACAATCATGCTGATTCAAACCATTACTAACCGACCCCACTTCTTCCAATTTACTCTTGACTTGCCTTAGAAATAATAATAGCTCCATTAAAAGCATAACGAAACCCAACAACACTCATCCCGAGTGACCCAATTCACAGGACTACATCGTCTCATCACTCAAGAACCATCTCATACTCTCCTTATGCACACAACAACATCTCCAACTGGTACACCTATTCTGAAAGATCCTTTAAAAATCTGAAGTTGTTTTCTTCCATCTCACTAACATCGCACCGCAGACCCCCAATGCTAACGTAGAAAAGCTTCAAGTCCCTTTCATAATCCACTGCAAAACCTCGATCCTTAAACACACAACGGACCCAAAATCCTTAGACACTGCAATTTAAATCTTGTCCTACTAGAACCATTGTTGAGAGTCACCCACTTTGACTTGGTCCCGAATATAACTAACTTCAATGCTCTGTTAGCATATGAACACTCTTTTAAAGAAGCAACCAGATGAATTTTTTTCCTTATACATCATATCCACAAGAAGCATAAACTCTGAGTCATCCCAAAACCTGTACATGAATCGATAAGGGGAAATATAGCACACGTTCATCAAGTTCCTTGCTCGAATTGCCCCTTTTCTTAGTCATAAATAATCCACCAAAGCACCGATAATAAGAAACCACACAGGCACACAACCACGTGATCCGATCGTAAATGGTGGGCTGCCAAACTTAGCTTTAAGCTATAATCAAATAAATATAGAACCCACAAAGGTTCCTCCTTCTCAATTAGCATGATCTCGCACCGTTAACCTGCCAAATTTCTCGTAATCTCTTGTTAAACATTTTTCATGCACATTCTGAATTATCAGCCATAATCGTATATTCGACCTCCTGATGGGTAGCAAGTACAACTCTTTGTAAAAACTTCATCAAAATCTCGCAACTGCTACCCTGCTCACGGGAGATAGCCCACCTGTGAAATTCCATACCGACATCTTCCACGACGCTGCACTGGTAGAACTACCACGAAATCAGTAAACCCTCCTGAGCCCTTGCTCGCCCGCTAGCCATAAGAGTCTGTTCATTCCCCATTAACATCAACTGAAAGTTCGAAAATACATTCCAAACTCGAAGTCACGTTGCATCCCATAACAATAATCCATCTTTTTCACCCCTCTTCATTCCAAGAAAACTTCTTTCCGTCATATTCAACCTTCCTCAGCACAGTAGCCACCATCCCGAATAAAATTCGTAGACCTAGTCACTATCCATCATGATTCCAAAATTGCTCTAAACTTTCTCAAGGCATGTGGCTATCCTACAACAGAATCATATGCTACTCTGCCACTCCCACTTCGATAAACTCATCTTCTTAAGCAATTCTCCGGCCTCTGTGGTTCATACTTGACCTGCTAGCAATTCAACCACCACGAGACACCTCCCACCATGTCCTTCCTCCTCCTTTGCTGTAAGAATATTGCCTTAAATCATAATCCATCTTTCTAGAACCCGAACGAATAAATTGCCACCAGCTCTGAGACTCAATAAAGATCATCTCTCTCGAGCCAAAAACATTAGAAATACCGATTTGACCCTGAAGCCGCCATACACAGCCATCTCTGATAACCGCTGCTTAGGCACCAGTACACAACACCTTGCCCCGAAGGCAATTCAAAGGAGACCACAAGACTGAGGGACCTTAATGCGTTCCAACAAGGATGACGACACCACATCACAAACGAGAATTCCACTATGTCCAAAAATATCAAGTCTTGCTACTCCGTCAACCAAGGCCTGAACATCAATAGTCCAATTGCCTTCCCACCATTGGAATTTAATGCCGAACCTCTAAACCCATGAACCAAGTAATCCTTCTGTCGAGTCATTCATTGCTGCGACACATAGATAATAACCCTACCATATACACAACCACTGCGTGATAACCACTCATAAACATCATAATACACTATGCAATAGCCGCGAAGCCATAGTCAACACTTACATTGCACTGAAATGATAGAATATCCCTCCACAAGGCGACGACAATAGCCCAATTGAATACATAGGGAGAAACATTCTACACCACACCTGCAGTACCATTACAACTCCTTGATGCCCAATTGATACCAAGCGCTCCACGTCGCGCAAGATTGAGTAGGAAGGAAATGAAGGAATAAGCCTCATTGGAAATCAAATTGCACGACTAGGAATCAAGAAGGGAAGTGATCCTAACAGCTATGTAGCCTCTCGAAGATAAGTACAGACGTCTCCGTACCAATCCGCAAGACTTTACTAAACTCGCTCATGACTCGTGAGATCGATGTGAACCTAGTGCTCTAATACCAAGCTGTCACGACCAAAAAATCCACTATAGGCCATGATGGCGCCCAACGTCATCGTTAGGCAACGCGACTGTTGTTCATTTTGTTACTTTCAAAATCATAACTTTTATTAAGTAAGGAAATTTACACCTTTAAAATCACAGGTTTATACATAATTAGTAATACATGAAAATGAAAGGTGATAATAATGTACAAATCCGTAAGCATCTTATGAAATATCCCAAAACCCGGTGTCACAAGTGCATGAGCATTTACGAAGGAGTACAATAATAATACGATATCTATCTGGAATGTAATAAGACAGGATAAAGTGAATAGTACGATGGAGACTCTGGGGCTGCGATATGTAGCCTGGAATATAGCTCCCCATAAAGTCTCCTTAGAGGTTACGCCTATATGCCAAGATGACTACAAATGAACTTGTCGGACTCTGCACATTTAGTGCAGAAGTATACCGTGAGTACGTAAATCAACCCGTACCCAGTAAGTATCTATCATAACCCAGGAGAAGTAGTGACGAAGGGTCTACATCGACACTTACTAGCGGTCCAATAAATCAGTACAATGAATCATAAACAAATATGAAGCACAACAGTAATAATGAGGTAAAACGGTAACAAACATAATCCTCCAACATTTCTTTTGGCAATATAATTCTCCCGAAGGTCACATGTTATCTCAACAGATCAGAAATATCAAATGTGTTCTCAAACGGATAAGGAATACCTCATAAATAACATGACTCAAATAAAGGGTATCTCA
This sequence comes from Nicotiana obtusifolia, assembly GCA_002018475.1. Taxonomy (NCBI): domain Eukaryota; kingdom Viridiplantae; phylum Streptophyta; class Magnoliopsida; order Solanales; family Solanaceae; genus Nicotiana; species Nicotiana obtusifolia. The sequence continues at coordinate 140,963 of MCJB01000292.1, read as the reverse complement.
AGAATGTTTGGACTCCTAGCGGTAATACGCACGATTATGCCGAGGTCGTACGGCCCGATCTAGAGTGGTGTGTAAACTGTCGAGGATCGACCGACGTGAACCAGAGATGCATCTCAATATATTGCCGAGGCATTCGGCCCGCTCCACAAGAAAGGAAGGAACTTATCGAATTGCGAGTCATGTGCTCAGAACATAGATTCATGTGTATAATAGTGAATATAACCTTTATTGTTTATCAAATATCTTGGCAACGACTCAAGGTGATAAAACGCGGCCTATAATATATATGTATTTCTAAATCAATTTCAATTATAAATTCAAATTATTAAGCTAGCAAATGGAGTTCAATAATTCAATTATTACATGATAGGATCCTGACTCTACTCGGACATAAACATGCTTTAGCCACATAGGGACTCTCGTCACCTCGTGCTTACGTAGCACCCACAACTAGTAGCACATAATAATCACATCACCTCGGGGTAGTTTCCCCCTCACAAGGTTAAACAGGAGACTTACCTCGCTCCGAAGTTCCATAACCGGCTCCAACGTCTCTCTAACACCTCAAATAATTGCCCATCGATCCGAAACTAGTCAAACAATAATGAAAACCAACAAAAATATACTCCAACATCATAATTAATTAATTATAAAACTTCCTAACTCTGCATGAAAAGTCAAAAAAGTCAACCCTTGGGCTTGCTTGCCCGGATTCCGAAACTTCTTGAAAATTATCATTACCCATAACACCACGAACTCAAATATACAATTTATTCTCAATTCCATGTCCAATTTCGTGGTCAAAATCCAAAAATACCAAATTCTACGTTTTCTCTTAAAATCCCACAATTTCTATCAAATTCCATATTAAAATCTATATATAATCCATGTATTTACCTCGAAATGAGTGGGAATAACTTACCTCACCATAGATGGTGAAAATCTCTTCTTCAAGAGCTCCAAAAATTGTCCAACCAAGTAAAAAGTGAGAGGAATGGGCTGAACCCTGAAATAAAGTCTTAATAACACCCTCCAACGTCGCATTTTCGACAAGAGGTTCGCAAATGCGACAAAAGTCTCGCAAATGCGAGCTTAGAGACACCACAAAAGCAACAGTTGCTTTGCAAATGCAGAAGCAGTCTCAATCGCAAATGCAGAAGCAGTCTCAATCGCAAATGCAGTTAAATTGTTCACAAATACAAACTCCCCTGCCCTTCCCATCTTCGCAAAAGCGAAAATGATCTCGCAAATGCCATAAAAACCTCGAAAATGCGAGAACAATGCACCCGAACCAGCTGAACCTCTAAACTCCTCCGAAATGCGTCCAAAACTCATTCGAGCCCTCGGGGCTCTACACCAAACATCCACACAAGTCTTAAACTTAACACGAACTTGCTCACACGATGAAAACACAAAAATAACCTCTACAATCACAAATCAGACGCCAAAACACATAAGAATCACAATGAACTTCAAGAACTTCTAGAATTGCAACCAATATCCAAACCACATCAAATCAACTCCAAATGACACCAAATTTTGCTGGCAAGTTCCAAATGATGAAACAGACCTATTCCAAGTCTTGAACCCAAAATCTCAACCGGATAGCCTTAAAGTCAAACCACGGTCAAACTTAGGAAAAATTCAAAACTTTCAAACATTTGTACTTCGATGACGCGTCCGATTCATACTTAACCATCCCAAAACGATGCCAAACTTTAGGCACAAGTCATAAATCACAATACGAACCTATTCCAAGGCTCAAAATCCCAAACGAACATCGTTAACACCAAATTCCACTTCAAACAAAAATTAGGAAACTCTTAGACTCTCAAAATGCCAACTTTCCATAATAAGTGCCGAAATGCTCCCGGACCACCCGTTACTCAACTCGAACATACGCCCAAGTCTGAAATCATCATAGGAACCTATTGAAACCTTCAAATCCCGATTCCGAGATCATGTACTCAAAAGTCAAGCCTTAGTTACTCTTCCAACTTAATGCTTCTGAATTGAGAATTTTTCGTTCGAAACAACCCCGAACTTCCCGAAATTCAATTCCGACCATACATACAAGTTACAAAACATGAAGTGAAGCTACTAAAGGTCCAAACTGCCGAACAACGCGCTAGAGCTCAAAATGTCTGGTCGGGTTATTACAATAGCAATCCCCGATGTCATGTCTTAGAACATATGAGTGATAAGAACAATGCTTGCTTGCATCGAAATACTTATTGGGTTGGTCCGAGATTCTTCCTTCAATTGGGAATAGTAGTGTGGCTCCTCTCAGACTCTTAAATAATTGGGCTAAAGGCTCGGCAAATGGGGTAACTTTTGGAGTTTCGTGCTTCGAAGTTTCGACATGGTCTGGGAGCGTATGTAGGTGTATTTTGATGAGTGGTGGTCTTAACAAGGGCGTCCAGTTATGGTGGATTCAGATGTATATTGGCTCGGGGTAGAGTGTAGTGTGTTTGGGTGTTAAAATATGGTTGGGCGTTGTAAACTGGGGTATAAGTGGGCTGGTTTGGGGAATGATTGGTTGCGGGGTAGGGATTGGCTCGTCGAGGAGAACTTGGTTGATAATAGGGGAGAATTGCCGTCCCTTCTTCTTTCTTCTTCTTTCCGCTGTGGATGGAACCGGACTGTATAGCCTTGTTTGCAGCCTGCAACGCAGCCATCGACTGTATCTTTCAAGACTTAATACCTTTTTCCAAGAAATCTCCTATTTTGACCAGCTCGGGGAACTTCTAGCCTAGCATCCCCTTCATCTTCTCAAAGTAGATTCCCTCCTAAGCAATATTTAGTTAGCTTGTTGTCATCCAGCGGGGTTTGTGCTCTAGCTTCTTCTAATTTCCAACGACGAGTGTACTTTTGTTCACCAAAACGAATCTATCGGGGGTGATTTCAATATTGAACCTGAAGTGGTTCATATAATCTTCAGCCATATCTTGCCATTCCCTCCAGTTTCTAGGGTCCTACCTAGTGTACCAAGTGAGTGCTTTCCCAGTCAGACTTCTTATGAATAGCTTCATCCTCAACTTCTCATTCCTTCCACTCCTACTAACTTGTCGTAGTATGCTCTCAAGCGGGCATGGAGATCTCCCGTTCCATCAAAGGTATCAAACTTCGGAGGTTTGTTCCTTGCCAGCATATAAACATATGGATGTATGCATAATGTTGATACCCAATTTTGCCCTCATATTTTATAAAATATTCTATATATTTTCAAAATATTATTTCGCATCATTACCCAATTTACAAGAGCATAGAAGTATTTTCTATAATTTTTAGAGCTTTAACATTAATTTTCTCGCATGTAAATTGTTCAAATATTTATTAATTATCCTTTCAAATTATTTTTGTGATGACTTAATCATCCAAATTTATTATTACACCCACGTATATATTTTCTAACATTTTTACTTCATTTCATGTAATTACATTTGTATTTTTGAGCTATTTATATAATTTTGCAATAATAACCTATATTCTTTACATAACTACATTATTTACATTATTTATATTAAAATGGCATTTTTCATATTTCTATGATATTAAGCTATTATTTTCAATCAGCTTACTGCATAAGTAATATTTTTATTATTTATAAATTACTTTTTATAAGTTATTTTAAATAAATTTCGCATATTTAATTTATAGTCCAATACAGGGCTAACTTCGGACCAAAATTATTGACCCAAACACCTAGGCCACTTCATTTTATCTTTCAGCAGCCCAACCAAATGACCTGTTACCTTTGACACGCCCGGTTTCCTATTTAATCTTGGTCGTTGATCTCAAATGATCAACGACCCATAATAAACCTCCCCTGCTCCTTATATCTTTCACCCCTAAACCCTAGAGACATTTTTCCCATTTCTGCCGCCTCTACACTCTCTACTCCTCTCTTCTCTTTACAAACCCTAGCCGCCGTATCTTTAAATCATCTCTAAATCCGGCCATAATATGGAAACCCTTCGTGATTCTCTTGCCTTATTTCACTACTTCTCACGCGTTCATGGTGTTACTTAGTATTTACCTAACTTTGGTAAATATTCCCTTTCAAGACGGGCTTGATACTGAAGATCTGACTGATGTTTCATCTGTATATACTCTACAATGAATGATTCATGGCCATTGGACTCAACTAGGGTTTGAAATTTCTTTCACCCCTTTACTGGCTATGTTAGGGATTGCATATTATCTGTTCTTTCCTTATTTAGGTTTAGCTGATTATTTTCCTTATTTGTTTGTCCTAATCTATCACTATATAAACCCCTTCCCCGTTTCCCCTAAGGTAAGAACAACAACTACTACGACTACTGTTACTACTACTATTCTCCCACTCTCTCATTCTATATTATTCTGAGACTTTGATTTTGGCTGGTTGAAAGCCAAGGCCACCAAATTCTGTTCATTAGCCTCCTCCAGTGAAAGCACTGCTTAGAGCACACTTCGAGCCTCTTTTGAACTCTGAAGCACTGGGGATTTGGGGTTTCATCATTCTCCAATAATTGCAGCTATTCCTGAGTTTTTGAGTTTCTCATTAATTTTTTACTGTGTTCGCAACTGGTTAGTAATTTAGACTCTTGTAATTTTACTTCCCTCTGATTGTGTTTATATTACGTGCATTAGCGTTACATGGATTTCTTTGAGTTTAATGTTATGCCACATCGTGTGACAAACCTGCTTGTTTTAATACCATCCTGTAGTTCCAATTCTATTCTAGTCCTGATTTTCGCATAGTTAGCTAAGTTGATTCATGATGTTTGCTTCGTTTATAATTAAACTTTTTTGATGTTTATCCACCTTTTTCGGATTTCTTGGAGACTATGTCATTACTCTGAATTGCTTTCTTCTAGTTGAATCCATTATGCATCACCTGTTGTTTCTCTGCAAATCATGTGATGACACTATCTAAATGCTTAGCCTAACGTGCTCTTCCTTGACATTACTAGCATTAGTGCATGCCCATTGTGGGTGTCCAACCTGATTGATTGCTCATCTTCATGTTTAAGTGCAATTGGTTACTTAAAGTCTGTTGCTTGTCGCCTCATTCATCTCCTAGGGAACTAATGCATGCCCAGAACTTATTAGAATGTGTTTTGCTAAGTCTTTCATGTGCACCTGCTATTTCCCTGAAATCAACTTGTGATTACATGAATTCTATATGCCAATACTGTTATTATTCACAGGCAAACTTGTTTCTTTGCTTTGGATGCTGTGTGCTCACTGATTGCTTAAGACTCCTAGGATGAATTCCAATATATGTCTAGTTTATTTCCCCTTATGTCGACTAAATAAGTGCCAGCCCTCTTCATATGATGCATGTTTGCCTTATTCACTTGAAAGTCAGATCTTCTCATCTGCCATGAATGCTTACCTGTTGGATTTAGAACCTTTGGGTGGAGATTGGTATTTTCCTGAATGATTCACATGTTAAGATCTGCAAGTTAGTTGTGATCATTAGGCTCTCTTGTAAAATATTTTCTTGTAAAACTGTTTCACCCCTTGTTTCTTCTTATCGTGACTCTTTTGGACTTCCATGCCAAAACTCCCATATCTAAAACCCTACTGAGATTAGCTAGAATGATGCCTACTTTGAATTTCTACTTTTGTTGTCCCACGATGTTCAAACCTATCATTAAGAACTTGTTTCTATCCGTGCCATATGTGCCTGTGAGGGTTTTTGTGTAACCTTATTTGTATGTCTTTGTCTGGAAATCTCTAGTCTCTACTAGCTATAATGTCAAGGGGATGAAATTCCTAAGTCCTGAAGTTTGTTTGGGTTGGCTTAGTACCTAGTTTGTCACTTGTATCGTTATGGCTATTTGATATTCCATCGATGAGCAAGGCAGCTGTCTTATGGTTTGGGCCTAGTTGTTAGGTCAGTCTGGTACTCAGAATTGAAGCATATTAATAGCCACCTAGAGTGTGGGTATGACCATCACCTAAGGTGCCACGCTTAGTTGAAGGCCCAAAAGCAGTCCTGTATCCTTTATTTGTTGTATTTGGGCTTATTGCCGTCTATTAAATCTATAATTGTTTATTTCTCTTATTTGGGCATGTAATAAACTGTAATAACGAATTATGGTAAAATTAGTGGAAAAGGGGAACGAGTATACTTTATTCTCACATAAACGGGTAGAAAGCATGTCTATAGGGTCTACGTGCATTATTTTCTATTTCATTTGACGTGCTCCTATCCCACACACTCATAGAGCCAATAAGGATCACACGCACATCACTTAACCCGTCTAACACTTGTACACTATTCAAGAATGTTAGTTTAAGTATTTGTTATACCTGTTTCCATGTCAACTACTGTGCACACTTAAGCAACATGCCTACAGGATGCAATAACACATGCTTTGCTAATCTAGATACCATGTCTATAGGGCTTCAACTAATCAATCAATCAGTCGCTTATATTACTTTATTACACTGCTAATCCAGATATCATTACTGTAGGATCTTAATCAATTAATCGACTACTTTTGTTGCTTCGTTGTACTGCCACACTTAAAGGACATGCCTATAGGAATAAAGTATTATAAAATCAAATTCAATTGTCAACTATTCGAAATCCTGGCTATAGGATACTATCACTCGCCTAAGAAGCATGTTTATAAAATCAGTGCTGCTAATTTTGAGCTTTCAAACAGTTGCACCACCTCATTGTGCAAACAATTAGAGATCATGCCTATAGTACCTGGAATACCTTTAATCTGCCAATACGTTAGTCTAAAGCTGCAGTGTTGCCTGTATGATACTAGAAATCAGATAGAAACCATGTTTATAGGGCTTAATAACTTTAACGTGTTCTAATTTGAAACTGTCTACCGCCTAATGTATGAATCTGCCTGCGTGCAATTTGCTGCTTATATGTGGAGGCCAACTTGAGCCATTTATTGTCTTTATGTGAAGTCCTATATGTTTTGAATGTGTGCCTAGTTTTATCATTTTGAGCATCCTAAGTAGAGCCTAGAACCATGCAAATAGTAGGTCCAAAGCCTCTTGGACCATAGGCATGGGACAAGTAGTGCACACATGGGACACGACCTAGAATTGAATTAGAGCGCTTTTAGGTAAACAACTTTAACATAGTAATCAAGTAGCAAGAGATGATATTCTGTGCTCGCTGAATAAAATGAGCAACCCCTACCCTAAGGGAGTTGCGAATTATTATTTATGTTGCATTGGGTGTAGGGTAAAAAACATAGGACCCCCCTCATTTATGTGTTATTATTTGAATTAGTCCTTGAATAATTAAGTTGTACCTTATAACCTCTACATACTTGTATTGATTATCTATTATAGTTTAATTGTTGCCCGATTTTCTTTATACATGTTCATAACAGAACTTTTAAATTCCTTTTGTTCCCACACTTATATGATCACTTAGGATGATTGCAATCCGATAATCCCACATAGTGTAAACTTCTGCAGGGACCCAGAGTTGTGGACCTTGAAAAGTGCCTAACACCTTCTCTTTGAGGTAATTTGAGTCCTTACCTGATATTTGGTAACACGGATTAGTTAAAATAGAGATATTCGCAAATATGTGCCCTAACGCACCTTAAAATCGTTAGGTGTTGACTCTTCTCTTTTAATACCCATTCAAAAGAGTTGTCACCTGTAGAAACCCGCTTTCGAGAGAAAAAGGGGCGCGTCACATAAGTCTTCATAATCTAAGCTCTCGCTTCCTCGATCAACTTGCAGGTTCTTCAATTATTTCCTTAGTACCCATAGTTGTTCAAATAGTGACTCATCTTCCTTGGAGTTTGCTTCTCTCTCTATTTCAACATACATGTCGATTTCATATGGCATCCTGACCGTGACAGGCACGGTGAAAGTGGGTTCTACTATGGTATATACGGGTGGAACATATTGCTCATGGGTGGCGGTTCATGCGGCAGGTATATAATGCATATGGGTATTTTTGAAAGTTACCTTGTCGCGAGGAGAGGTTTGGCTTTAATTGATAGTGGTTGGTGGATTTTGTGGGGCTTGAATGTAGTTTGGAAAATAAAGTGTGTGTATGCGAGGGTTTGGTGGATTTTCAGGGGTAACTAGTAGTATGACTTCGGCTATGGCGGGGTTTGTGGTGACCGTAGTTGGGGTATTGATAGGTTGTAGGGTTGATGAATGAATGTGGTTTGGGATTGAATCTTATGATGGAAAATGGGGTCATTGTGGAAGCATCGTCATGGCTAGATGTGCCAACTCCCTGATATGTAATACCTCTTCCCTTAGCGACTCCATTTCTTGTTCCATCCGAGCGACATGTTCATTGTTTTGACTTTCATCCCTTTCTCCTGATCCCCTTGGGTTGTCAGTTACCACTAGAGCATTTTTGGCCGGGTTATCTATGGTAGTCATCATCATTTTGGACCTCAAGTTATATGGTGGCTCGGCCAGTTTAGATATCAACACAAATCAACCTTTGTTTAGGGGATAAATAAGTAAGAGATAAAGCAGGAAAACTAAAGAAAAGTAGAAGTTAATTGTGGAATTGCACAGATATAATCACATAGAGCAATTAGTTCACATATTCAAACAAGCTCGTTCCTAAAATATTCAAGGACCTCTCTTTGCCGGGAGGTAGGCCTACATCGCAAATATTTGACAAATATCAAAATTTTGACTCATTCGGATCAAGAGCGAATTTAGTATTCATTGATGGGAAATTTACTGGTTACAATGTGGATTACAAAGACTTCAAATCTTTTACATCTCTGACACAAAGGATGAGGGATAATTTTCCAAATTCTACAATGTCATTCCTTTAGGGTGTACAAAGATTTACTGGGTTTATAGAGTCGCCCTCAGGGAATTTAAAGAGTACAGGATGGAAATGAATCAACAACTCAATAGTCATCCCTGGAATCTCCTCCCAAGCTCTCCTCTTCTAGATCTTCTTTAGGATCTTCCACAAATTCCTCCTCGACGTCATGTTACACCCCATGTTTTCGTAAGTAAAAGTACATCGTAAGTCAATTAGTATAATCTCGGAAATGAGATCCTCTTTGAATGTATATAAATTAAGTTAATCATGTTGCCTTGGAGGCTACAAACATTTAAGATCATGATCAACAAGTACCAAGAGGGTTGGAAGGTTTAGAAGCTAAACGAATTGAAGAAGATAAGTTTCGTCGAAAGTCGGCAAGTTGGGAAAGTTATAACCCGTTCTTTTGGGTGAAGCGAGGGTACTTAACATGATAAGAAGGTTGATTCTATGAGGTATTTTTGTCTCATTATAGTCTTGTGTGAAGTTTTGAAATCAAGCAAGTCATAAAATGAAATTCGACGAAAGTTGTCACAAGTTATGTATATAAATTTTACTAAACTTTGGGTACTCCTTTGGGTCTATGGTGAAGTACTCCCATTTTCTCATTTTAATGTTCTCGAGAATGTGAGGGTACTGGTCCTGAAGCCCATTCAAGCTCAACTTTTTCTCCCCCAGGATCCTTCTCTTTGTGAGCCCTTCCCTGAACAAAGTCTTGAACCTTCAACCCCAAAATGAAACTGAAGGTCATCACCTCGTTTCCTTCGTGCCTCAGCTACTAAATCAACTTCTGATACGCAATCCTCCTCATCAGACTGGGAGGGGTTAGGTACAGTTGATTCCTTTCTTGCCCGTATGGGTGGTTCTGAGGTTGAAGCGGAGGATGGCCTTCTCTTTGCGGAATGCTTTTCGGCTGCCATATCTGCATAAGTGGGAGATGTCAGTGACATTATCATCATTTGAGAAAAACAAAAATCAGGAGAAATGACCAAAGAGTTACAGAAATGCGGCGTGGTTTGCGGTCGCATAACCACTATGCGAACCGCAAACACGTCGCATTCTTTTGTGTGACAGGTAGAGGGTGGTCCGCGGTGGATTTTGTGAACCGCATAACCACTACTCGATTTCGGCTTGCTCTTGTTCCTCCTCCACCGTAGGCATAGCAATTTCTTTTCCTTTTGGCTTAGGGGTTGCACCCTCATCGAACTCTAAACTGGCCTCCTCTGATTCGTCCCCTTCGAATTCTGATGACCGCTCCGATGTCTCGTCATCAGTAGAATCAACCTGGACTGTAGGGGCGGGAGGCTGAGACACTTTAGCAGACGAAGGTGCGATGTCTGCCATTAGTGTCGTGAAGTCTAGGCCCAAGTCAGCACGGCCAGCACCCTGGTCACCCTCGTTGGGGGAGGAGAGATGATATGTCGAACTCCAGATTTTTCATCTTCTGGAGGTCGGTCTTCATTGATTGTACTTCCTCCCGCAGTTGGGGAAAACCCCTCACCTCGCCTCTTTCAATGCTTTCAACCTTAGACTCCAGCTTGTTCAACCTATCTCCGAACGCTAATTGTTGTTGTTGGAGAGCGGTCATTGATGTTTGCATCGGAGTCAAGGCCTGTTTAATCAGTGAGGGCAATGTCTTCAAGAGTTGGTCTACCTTAGAATTTTCATGATGAGCAATTAGACCGAATCTTGAAATGGTTGGCAGGTGTGAGGCAGATGGGCCAGTGGTGGATGAGGGTGTAGTTTCTTCAGCAACAGTGGGGGTATCAGGATCATAGGTAGACAGGAGGTTCTGGGAGTCAATGTCTTCAATTGGGGTTACTGGCAGGGCAACCGAATCACTTATACGAGTGATATCTATATCTCTCGTAGACCTCCCGAGTTTGTCTTGTTGTGGTAAGAATGGGACATTCACCTCTTAGCAGAGGGTGGTGATCAAACTTGGGAAAGGAAGTGATGTGGCCCGCTGAGTAGCCCGGATGCTAATTTCCTGGAAGATAAGACTCCCCACATCAATTTTAATACCCGTCATTATACATGCAATGAGAAGTGCCTTCTCAATGCTGATATCTGTTTCATTCCTGGAGGGTATTAAATGGGAGGTGACGAAGTTGAGCCAATATTTGGCCTCCCTTGTGAGGTCTTCTTGCGATCATTAGCAGATAAGGCTGCCAGGAGATAGCCACCAGCGGGAGAAGCTAGCAGCTCAACGGCTTCACCACCGGCTCCGGACCAGACCCACACTTCTCCTCCAGCTCCGACGGAGACCTAGGCTACTGCATCTCTTCACGCAATTGCGCCACCAGGGAGCCCCTTGTCTTTTATATTTCTTTTTATGCATTGGGGACAATGCATATGTTTAAGTTAGGGGTGGTAGCCTTATATCCTTGTTTTGTATGTATATTTGATTTATTTGTGAGCATGTTTAGTGACATTTGATAACTGTACATTATATAGCAATGATTCATGATTTATGTATATATGCTATTATAATTAAATAGTTAGCAATAAAAGCCCCTTATTTTTTCTTCTGCCGGGTTCTTTTTCAAGGGTGTAATAGTAGAACCGGGCCTATGAATATGAAGTATATTGACCAGGATGGTACGTTTGTTGAGTATCAAGTATGTAAACCTGTGTGAGTAGACCCTTGTAACAAATCAATCATGTGAATTTGAGGCTCACTTGGTAACTCTAGATCTACTTAGAATCGTGTGTGTGTACACGAGGAAAGCCTCGAGTGACTAAATGTGAACTTTAGAGCTGTAAACTATGTTAACCGAACAGTTTGTGTGCCAATGTGTGTGAGCTCCTTGTTTTGATAGTTCTTGTGTTCACTGCTCCCATCTAGAACTTGCCTGGTTGGTTTTTTGTCGCCTATCATACGTACACTGAGTTAGAGAAATGATCTTAGGCTTTCTTTGATTATTAATGAAACCTTTCTAGCCTTTTCAGCTTACCTGTGCATAACGAATATCACTAGTACCCTATTTGAGCCTTGTAGCCTTTTCCTTGGCCTCCGCATTACAAACTTATCCCATTCGTAAAACATGATCTCTTTTGAACCCGTTCCTCCTTGAACATTGAGAACATTGCTAAAAGTTTAAGTTGGGGGTATGGGTCGACATGAAAATGGGCAAGGTTGTGAAATGAGACTGGGACCCCATACCTCAAAAGTTCATGTGAATTTATGAAAGCTCCAAAAAAAAAAGAAAAAAAAAGAGAAAAAGAAAAAGAAAAACAGAAAAAAAAAATATGTGTGTTGTCATAAAAAGTGAGTTATGTAATGGAAAAAAGGGAGCTTGAGAATCAAATAAAGAGGTGTGCAAAGTGGGGTCTAATGCGGTAACGTAAGGCCATTGAGGCCATGGGGTCAAAAAGAAACAAAAGGTTAAAAGAAAGAAGCGTGTAATTAGTGTTCAAGGAGGATGTATATCCTACCCTTCCTTAAACCGACATTACAAGCTTACAAAGTCCTTATGTGATCTCCAACCGAGTGTTCTGATAACTAGGCGATGAATTAAAATAAGGGCAAGCCTATGGTATGGCATGGGGTGACACTTGAAATTTTGTTCTGAGAGCGAGTGTACTTGCATTTTAGTCCCTTTGTATTGCTATGATAAATTGTGTGAGAGTGGGACTTTCTTTCCAGTGAGGGCACATACACTGCTAGGTTGACAGTAAGTTGAGCTTTGGGTAAGGCATAAGGGTATTCAGCTGAAGGTAGCCTTTAGTTACTTTGTTGAGACTCAACGTCACTAGTTGATTGGTTGTCTTTGAACTTATTAATGATTCAAGGGGGGTAAAGTGCTTAAAGAGTTATACTTGAGATACTAAACAACAACAACCGTCCACGGTCAGTATTGCTTCATGTTTGTTAAGTAGAGTCTAGATTAGGAGAGTATCGTTTGAGTTGCTTGAGGACAAGCAAGAGGTTAAGTTGGGGGTGTTGATGTGCCGGGTAATTTCGGCACATTTTGATACTATTTGCTGAAAGTCTAACTTGTTTTACTTGTTAATTCTCATGATAATTATGTAATTTTAGTGTATTTGCAGAATAACAAGTGTCAAGACCCTGAAGAACAGAAAAGAGTTCAAAAAGTTAGCCGAAGACAAGAAAAGAGGTTAAGAGCATCGCATATGTAAATATGCGGTCGCAGAACAGACATGCGAATCGCATATTCTACAAGTAGATCGCAGACGATGATAGAACTTTAGGCCAATCTTCATGTCGAGAATGCAATCGCAAATGCGACCGCAAAACAGGAATGCGAACCGCGAATTGGCCTGGTGAAATCGCAAACATGAACAGAGTTCTGAGTGAAAATCAGTGTGCAGGTTGCGATCGCATTCTGCGATCGCATATTCAACATGCGAACCGCAAACCAAGATGCGACGAGAGCAAAACTGTCTGGTGGGATTTGCGATGGATGATGATGATTTGCAAACCACATTGCAGTTCTGCGACAGAAATGCGGTTCGCATTATTTCAACAAGGGCAAAGCTGACCGACATTCGCCTCAGGTTTTGGGCCTCTATAAATAGGTTTTATAGGGTTTTGTGAAGTGATTCTTGTCAGAACTTAGAGTACAAATTACGGCACTTGAGGATTTTGAATTCTTAGAAGCTTTTGGTGATTGAAAACCTTCAATTTTTGTAAGATGATATCAATTACTCTTCCTTGTTCTTTAATTATCAGCATGTGTAGCTAAACTCAAACGCTGAGGTTGTGAACCCTAGATGGGTAGAATGTTGTTGATATCATGATATTGAATCCGAATTCCGAAGGAAGCTTGATATTTATTTATTTCTTGTTCTTGAATTAATCGTTAATGGTTGCAAAATTAATGAAAGCCAATTAACTCTAACTTATCTTGGAAAAGTGAGATAGAGCTTGGTAGAAATAAATAACAAAAATTCAAGGCTTTAAACCTTGTTTAACGAAATCACTTAGGAATAAGTAGGTTTTAATTTGGCGATTAATTGGTTGTTCTAAAGATTGACTCTTTTGTATTCGGGAGAATCATAAAGGGGGCATTAAATATCAATTGCATATCAAAAAAAGAATTCAATATTAATATCAAAGGCATTTTACTACATTAAAGGGGGCACAACCTTGGTTTCGTAAATTCATAGTTCTCATATTCATACTATAAACATTAGTTCTCAGTTTTCCTTTCCATATATATTCAGCACTTCTTTATTCTATTTGGCGTACTTGATAGAATTACGACTTAGTAAAGTATTACATTAATTGGACAATAGTTTCACGCCTATTCCCTGTGGGATTCGACCCCAACCTTGTTGGGTTACTATATTTGACATTGATCGCTTACACTATTATTAAGGTGTAATTTGAGCGAATTAGTGGGCGATACTGTTGTTGTAGACCGTGTGTACCGGTCATGTGTAGTGACTATTGGGGGTCTGAAGACACGATTGGACCTATTGCTATTGAGCATGGTGGATTTTGATGTCATTTTGGGCAAGGATTGGTTATCTCCGTGTCGTGCAATTCTAGACTGTCATGCTAAGACAGTCACTTTGGCTATGCCGGGTGTACCGCGGATCGAGTGGCGTGGTGTGACTGATTATGTTCCTAGTAGAGTGATATCGTTCTTGACGGCCCAGCGTATGGTTGAGAAGGGTTGCCTTTCATATCTAGCATTTGTGAGGGATGTTTGAGCTGAGACTCCTAGCATTGATTCTGTTCCAGTTGTGAGGGATTTTCCCGATGTATTTCCTGCAGACTTGCCGGGCATGCCACCGGACAGGGATATTAATTTTGGTATTGACCTGGTGCCGGGCACTCAGCCCATTTCTATTCCGCCGTATCGTATGGCATCAGCAGAGTTGAAAGAATTGAAGGAGCAGCTTCAGGAACTCCTAGATAAGGGGTTCATTCGGCCTAGTGTGTCACCTTGGGGTGTGCCGATTCTTTTTGTGAAGAAGAAGGATGGCACCATGAGAATGTGCATCGATTATAAGCAATTGAACAAGGTAATAATTAAGAACAAGTATCCTTTGCCTCGCATTGATGATTTATTTGACCAGCTTCAAGGAGCGCGAGTGTTCTCTAAGATTGATCTTCGTTCGGGCTATCACCAGTTGAAGATCATGGATTCAGATATTCTTAAGACTGCTTTCAGGAATAGATATGGTCACTATGAGTTTCTTGTTATGTCTTTCGGGCTAACCAATGCCCCAGCAGCGTTTATGCATTTGATGAACAGTGTATTTCGGCCTTATCTAGATTCGTTCGTTATTGTATTCATTGATGATATTTTGGTGTACTCACGTAGTCAGGAGGAGCACGCGGAGCATTTGCGAGTTGTATTGCAGAGATTGAGGGAGGAGAAGCTTTATGCGAAATTCTCTAAGTGTGAGTTTTGGCTTGGTTCAGTGGCTTTCTTGGGACACGTAGTGTCCAGCGAGGGTATTCAGGTTGATCCAAAGAAAATAGAGGCGGTTTAGAGTTGGCCTAGATCGTCCTCAGCCACAGAGATTCGTAGTTTTCTTGGGTTGGCAGGCTATTATCGCCGGTTTCTTCAGGGATTCTCATCCATTGCATCGCCCTTGACCAAATTGACTCAGAAGGGTGCTCCATTTGAATGGATGGACGAGTGTGAGGAGAGCTTTCAAAAGCTCAAGACAGCCTTGACCACAGCTCCAGTATTGGTTTTGCCATCAGCTTCAGGTTCATATATTGTGTATTGTGATGCTTCGAGTGTTGGAATTGGTTGTGTATTGATGCAGGAGGGTAGAGTTATTTCTTATGCTTCTCGTCAGTTGAAGCCCAATGAGAAGAACTACCCCGTTCATGATTTGGAGCTGGCTTCCATAGTTCATGCATTGAAGATTTGGAGGCATTATTTGTATGGCGTATCTTGTGAGGTTTTACTGATCATCGCAGCCTTCAGCATTTGTTCAAGCAAAAGGATCTTAATTTGAGGCAGCGGAGATGGTTGGAGTTGCTCAAGGATTATGATATCACAATATTGTACCATCCGGGAAAGGCCAATCTGGTGGCCGATGCTTTGAGCCGAAAGGCAGCGAGCATGGGGAGTTTGGCATATATTCCAATTGGGGAGAGACCCCTTGCAGTTGATGTTTAGGCCTTGGCCAATCGGTTTGTGAGATTAGATATTTCGGAACCTAGTCAGGTGTTGGCTTGTGTGGTATCTCGGTCTTCGTTATATGATCGCATCAGAGGGCACCAATATGACGATCCACATTTGCTTGTCCTTAGGGACAGAGTTCAGCATAATGATGCTGGAGATGTGACCATCGACGATGATGGAGTGTTGAGGATGCAGGGCCGGATTTGTGTGCCCAATGTGGATGGGCTTCGGGAGTTTATTTTGGAGGAGGCCCATAGATCGCGGTTTTTCATTCATCCGGGTGTCGCGAAGATGTATCAGGACTTGAGACAACACTATTGGTGGAGAAGAATGAAGAAAGATATTGTGGGATTTGTAGCTCGGTGTCTCAACTGTCAGCAGGTAAAATATGAGCATCAGAGACCGTGTGGCTTGCTTCAGCAGATGGCTATTCCTGAGTAGAAGTGGGAGCGGATCACTATGGACTTCGTTGTTGGACTTCCCCAGACTTTGAAGAAGTTCGATGCTATTTGGGTGATTGTGGATCGGCTAACCAAGTCCGCATACTTCATTCCTGTGTGTACTACCTATTCTTCAGAGCGGTTGGCAAGGATTTATATCTGGGAGATTGTTCGGCTGCATGGTGTCCCAGTTTCTATTATTTCATATAGGGTACTCAGTTTAGTTCACAGTTTTGGAGAGCCGTGCAGAGAGAGTTGGGTACTCAGGTGGAGCTGAGCATAGCTTTTCATCCTCAGACGGATGGGCAGTCCGAGCATACTATTCAGATATTGGAGGATATGTTGCGTGCATGTGCTATTGATTTCGGGGGATCATGGGATGAGTTTCTACCGCTTGCAGAGTTTGCCTATAACAACAGCTACCAGTCGAGTATTCAGATGGCTCCGTCTGAGGCTTTGTATGGGAGGCGGTGTAGATCTCCAGTTGGTTGGTTCGAGCCCGGCGAGGCTAGGCTATTGGGGACTGATTTGGTTCAGGCTGCTCTAGAGAAGGTGAAAGTGATTCAGGAGAGGCTTCGTATAGCGCAGTCGAGGCAAAAGAGTTATGCTGATAGGAAGGTTCGAGACGTGTCCTACAAGGTTGGTGAGAAGGTCTTGCTAAAGGTTTCGCCCATAAAGGGTGTTATGAGATTGGGGAAGAAAGGAAAATTGAGTCCTCGGTTCATTAGGCCGTTCGAGGTGCTTCGGAGGATTGGGGAGGTGGCTTATGAGCTTGCTTTGCCACCCAGCTTGTCGAGTGTGCACCCGATATTTCATTTTTCTATGCTCCAGAAGTATATTGGGGATCCGTCTCATATTTTGGACTACAGCACGATTCAATTGGATAATGATTTGACCTATGATGTGGAGCCAGTGGCGATTTTGGGTCGTCAGGTTCAGAAGTTTAGCTCCAAGGATATAGCTTCAGTGAAAGTGCAATGGAGAGGTCGGCCCGTGGAGGAGGCTAGCTGGGAAACCGAGTGGGAGATGCGAAGCAGATATCCTCACCTATTTGAGGCTTCAGGTATGTTTCTTGACTCGTTCGAGGACGAACGTTTATTTTAGAGGTGGAGAATGTGACGACCTGTTGTGCCGGAGAAGCACATTTGATACTAATTGCTGAGGTTTTTTGCTTGTTTTAAACGCAATTTCCTTTTTGTAATTATGTAAAAGAGCAAAAAGGCATTGCAAAGCAGGTTATGCTATCGCAAAACCCATATGCGAGCAGCATATCTCATACTGAGATCAAAGACCAAGACAGATTTCTGGACAAAGATCGACGTCAAAAATGCGGTCTCATATGCGGTCGCATCTCTACAATGTGAGCTGCATATCTCACACTGAGATCGCAGACCAAGATAGATTTCTGGGCAAAGATCAAAGTCAAAAATGCAGTCTCATATGCGGTCGCATTTCTACAATGCGAGCCGCATATCTAACACTGAGATCGCAGACCAAGACAGATTTCTGGGCAAAGATCGACGTCAGAAATGCGGTCTCATATGCGGTCGCATTTCTACAATGTGGACTGCAAACCATACCTCACACTGTATGCGGTAGGAGCTAGGGTTACAATCTGCGATGGCCATATCAAAGATGCGGACCGCATGTCTGATATGCGACAGAAATGCGGTCGCATTTTAAACCTGAAAGGGGCGTTTTTGTCCCGAATTTTGACCCTTTATAAATAGAAACTAGTAACCATTGGCTATGTAAAATCCACTGTCGTTACCATCTAAGAAACATCTCCAAAACGCCCTAAATCACAGCAAAATCAGCCTCGAAAATATGTCCAAATGAGACTTGCTTGAACAGATTTTTAAAAGAGGGGATTTCGGCCATTTTAAACATATTTGGAGCTATAGAGCTCGGATTGAAGCGAATTTTGAGGCGACTTTGGGAAGATTTTAAAGGGAACCATCGGGGTAAGTGTTCTTAACTCAACTTTGGTCAAATTACCCCAGTATATTGCTATTTTTAGTATTTAATTGCTGAATAAGTTGGAAAAATTGTGAAAAAAATCCTTAAGTTTAGAATTAAGATTTGGAGGTCGATCCGATGTCGGAATTCGATAATTTTTGTATGGTTGAACTAGTTGGGAGATAAGGAACCCGTTGATGTGGAAATTTCTGAGCTTCGAGAAGTGGGCCGGGGCTCGGGTTTTGCTAATTTTGGAATTTCATGGTATTTTTCGATTATTTACGCTTGGGCTTTATCCCCTCAGCATAATGTGATGTATTCGTTATGAATTTGGGTAGATTCAACGCGCGTGAAGACCAATTCGAGGGGCAAAGACGTCGTGGGCTAGGGATTTAGCCGGTTCGAGCTGAGTAGTGATTGTAAATGATGTTCTGAAGGTTTGAAACCCCGGATTGTACATCGTAGTGATATATTGAGGTGAGACACGCGCTCGATGATGAGTGTGGGGTCGTTTACTACTGGGGACTGTGACTTGGTCCGTCCCGATTGATGATTTTTACCGCATATTTGACTGAAACTTATTTGTTATCATCATGATTTGGGCTGATTTTCATATTTGGGCTTCATGCCAATTATTTGAACCCTTCGGGGATTTTTATCACTGTTTTCTCACTATTTTGACTTATTATTTGAAGTCAGTCATGCTGTTTTCCACCGTTTTACAACTCAGCCACTTTTACTCAGTTTTGAGACTTAAATAATATTTTAATGATGTTTTTGGGCTGAGAACTACTATTTTTATATGCCCCAGGGGCTTGTGATGATTTTCTGACTAAGTGCGGCCGAGGGCCACATGTGAGGATATACTGAGTGATATGAGGTCGAGGGCTTGAGATACTTTATATGCCACGAGGTGGCTTGTGACTGATATGAGGCCAAGGGCCTGAGATACTTTATATACGCCACGAGGTGGCTTGACTAATATGAGGCCGAGGGCCTAGATTTGATGCCACGAGGTGGCTTGATATTGCGCTTGGGCCGTAAGGGGCCCCTCTCGGAGTCTGTTCACCCCCCAGTGAATGCGGGTACCCATTGTGATGTGAGATATAGCCCGAGAGGCTGATATTGTACTATGTGATAGCCCGAGGGGCTGATACTGTTCCATGTGATAGCCCGAGGGGCTGGTATTATTCTGAAATTTGAGCCCGAGGGGCTGGTACTGTTATGTGATATTGCCCGAGGGACGGATTTGTTGATACTGAGCCCAGGGGCTATCTTCTATTTGTTTTACTTCACATTATTTACCTGAAAAATTACATGTTTTAACTGTTGAAAGGAGATTTTACTTGATTTCTCACTGATTTACTGTCTTCAAATGAGGTTTTAATGCTTCATTATAGAATGCCTTATGCTTTACGTGTTTTCTTACTTCCAGTCATTATTTATATTTATTACTCACTGAGTCGGAGTACTCACATTACTCCCCGTACCATGCATGCAGATTCAGGCGTTGTTGGTTCCGCTCCGGAGTGCTGATTCCTCCCGTCCAGGCGGTGATTCAGAGATTACGAGGTACCTGTTGGCGTTCACAGCCCCGTATCTCTCTTATCTTGTTATTCCCATGCTTTTCAAATAGTTATGCCAGATATTGTATTGAGTGGACTTGTATCAGGATCCATAGTTGCTCATGACTTGTGACACCCCGGTTTGGGCTGTGTCGGGATGGTTTCTGTTATGGTTAGCTATATTTTCGCAGATTATTGTTATTAAATCATGCTTATATTGTTTTCATGTTAATTAACTGCTTAAAAATGAGATTTTGGTTAAATTGGCTGGCCTTGTCTTCACGAGAGGCGCCATCACGACCGGGTTCGGGGTTAGGGTCGTGACAGGGACGCGACTTTGTATACATACTATGCTGACGATTAAGGTCCATTCACGAGTATAGTCATATGAATGTTGAAATTGATTGTGTTGGTCGCAGTTTCATATATTCTTGAGGTGTAAATAGAGCCTTCTGAAAGGTCCTTGTCTTATATATGTAACAAGACATCTAGATATCAATTAAAGATTACGTACGAATGGTCTAATTAATCAGAAGCAACATAGTGTCCGCATAATGAGGGATAGAAATACACGAATAGTAGGTAACATAATGTATAATTTTTCGAATGATAAGAGTTATTCGACCTAAAGAATGTCCATGACTTCTAATACACACACGTTTGTGTTCATGTAACTGATAAGGACCCCCGAAGATAGTTACATTGCTCTCAAGTTAAGTAAAGTTGATTATACATGAGGGTGATGTTAAGAGACGATATACATTACCTATAGGGACATAAAATACAAAATATGATAAGTTTTAGAATAAGAATATAAGTTGATAGAGCGTAAATCCCGCAACTATTGTTACGTAATGATGTTTGGATATATATATATACACACACATAACGAGTAGCCTCACATGCTAAACATATTACATTGCTATAAGTAGACAGAATCATGTAATCCCCAGAAATGAGTCGTGATGTGGAATAAGGATAGAAGTGCGATTCCGAATTAGCTGCAATGTTCTTTACGGATAAATAATATAGAATATGAATGATAACATAGAAAGCGGCTAAGGAATAAGGATTGGTTATTGTAACGAGTTAGTCATGAACTTATATGTTGATGCGTATGAGTTTATCTATTGATGATTGAATAGTGTGTGCATGAGTGATACGAAATGAATATGGGTAAGACATGATTCTTGCGGACGGTCTATGAATGCATTGGAGTACAGTGAAGCCATATAGACGGTCTATGAATGCATAGGTCCATAATGAAGGTTGGTTATGGATGGTCTCAGTTGTACCCATAACCAGACCTTGGTATTGTGAGTCGTACGGACGGGCTACTATGTTATGCATACGAGCCACCAACTATTCATGATTTTCGTGAGTCGTACAGATGGTCTACTATGTTATGCGTATGAGCCACCAATTATTCATATTTATGAGTGAGCCTTATAGACAGTCTCTTATGAAACGTGTAAAGTGACACTTTTATGTTTCAGTGTAGCCCTAGAGATGTTTGATCTATCAGAGGTAAGTATTCAGATATAAGGTATGTTGAGGCTAAACCTTTCCTTCATTTTGGCATGATCCTGTGACTAAGCACGTGTGATAACGAGACATAAAAAGAAGTTCGTATTCCTGAATTTATGTACATTATCCTAGTTTCATAAGTTATAGTATTCTCCCTTAGCGGGACTCTATATTCAATTAAGTATTGTCTTCTTTCAGTCAATAGAGCAGAAGGTCTATATATATACAGTACTACAATATTTTCACCATCATCGAGCTATAATTGGCACGCAGGTCCCTATTGGGCATTTTTTGATCAGATCGTAAGTACTGAACCTACTATGGCCGAGTGCCTATGAGCGAGCCTAAACTGACTGAGTAGTAATTTAGATATTGAGCCCAGCATGGTTGAGCGCTTATGAGCGAGCATACTACGACCGAGCATTTACACGTACCGAGCCTTATAGGGCTGGGTAGCTATTTTACTTGCTATATTAAGAGAGTTGAGTTAGAATCAACAAGCAAGCATATCTTCAGATCATCTTTGACTCCCACTTGCTTTCAGTTATTATATTATCAGTTCAATATCAATTAACTTAACATATGTTATCTGCCTTACATACTTAGGACATGATATGTACTAGTTTGACGGGCTCTTATCATAGACGGAGTTGATATCTAGCTGCAGATCGGAGAAGCTCCATTTCATTCGGAGTACAGTTGATTCTAGAGGTTATTAGACTGTCCTATGTATATATTCTTATGGGTAGGTCGGAGCCCCCTCCCGACCATTATATATCTGCCAGATATCCTTAGAGGCTTTTGTAGATGTGCGGACACTTGTGGTTAGTTATGCCGCTATTAGTAGTATTTCGCACAGTGTGAGGCCTATTGGCCTTTGGTTTATATATATATATATATATATATACATACATATATATATATATATATATAGAGAGAGAGAGAGAGAGGAAGTGCAAGGAATGTAGGCAAAAGTAAGCAAGTAATAAAATTAAACTCAGGCGGCAAAGCCGACCATATGCAAGCGTATGTTAAATGAAATAGGAGGTAGAGCTTACCGTATGCAAGTATGCTACAAGATTAAAACATAAAATCAGGCGGCAGAGCCGTCCAGAAGTGTTATTGATAATAAGAAATTAAAATACAAATATTAAAAAATTAAAACTTATAAGCTTACAGGGTATAGAGCTCTTAAGTGTTGAGAGGATTTAGAGAGAGAAATGTGTAGAGAGAAGAATCCGAAATTTGGGAGATGGATTGAATGCCTTCAAAAGTGAGCGAGGGGGTCTATTTATAGAATTCTACATCGTGCTACAGTGAAAGTGTACAGTTATTTGCTACTACACTGATAAGTGCACAGTAATTTACAGATAAGTGCACAGTAATCTACAGTAACATTGCTACAGTAACTTCCCAGAAAATTTTTTGCTAACGTTATTTCTAATGTCAGCGACAAATTAGTCCTGATTTTGACTTCTTCTGGGTCATAGTCAGGGTCATCTTCTTCTGATTGTGCTTTAGATGATGCTGATGATTGTTGATCATGTACATCATTACCCTTTAGTTGCCTGATAATTTCTTCCATCTCTTGGATATATTCTTCCTTATTGGTAGATCCTGCATGTCGTGCTATAACTAAGGACCTCTGCTGCAAAAACAAGGATTTATAAATATCTATTGGTGCTGTAATTTCTTCCATCTCTTGGATATATTCTTATGCTTTGTACCATTTGCTATATCCTTGAAGGGCCAACCAAGGCATGCCCCTGTGTCCTTTTTTTTTGTGGAAGGCAAATTTCTGAGTATTGATCCAAGTTATGGAGAATCTATGGGAAAATTAGATTAAATTGCAGATATGTTAGTCACCATGAAATATGGGGCAAAAAAATTCATAACCTTCTTTCACTGGTGATGGGAAAATATCTGATGAATGACCATACACAGGCCACCATTGGTGCAAAAACAACTGGGAAAATTCTACTGGAAGTTGTTTACCCCAAAGAAGAAAGTAGGAATGTTTGTTGACATGATTCTGGAATGTGAATGCGTTAAACCATGCGTCCCTGTAATCATAATAGCTAAAAAATTATGGGTGAAAAGGCTGGAAAAGTTGTTCTGACTCTCGTTGGGTGATCCCCCCATCCCTTTGGCGAGATTATTTTTTTGATCTATATCGTGATATGCGTAACATATTTTTGGGCTTTATCCAAAATGGATTTGAATAGACATGATTGAGTGTCTGCTAAAATAAATTCATAAAACTTCTGAGTATGGGCAGGAGTGTTCTGAAGGAAATTGGCATTGGGGTCGAGCATTTTCTTTGCTACTTCTGTAGGGTTGGAAGTCCAAAGACATGGCTCGGTTTGAACGAGCGAATAAGTCATCTCGTTCTTGATATATTGAGGTTCCTCAGAGTAAGGACCTGCTGAAGAAATTGGTTTGGACACGGATGAAGAAAGTGCCTGTTTGGGTGCAGAAGGCACCGTGCATTGTGTAGTGGGGTTTTGGCCACCACTGTGATAATATCTCTTTTAATGGGACTTTTGGTCGCCACTTGCTTTTTTGTGGGGACTTTTGCCACTACTGGGATTGTTGCGGAGCTTTTGGCAGCCACAACGGAAGTTGATGCTGAGTTTGAAGAAGTCAGGGCTTTATTTGGCGATTGTGTCTAGGAATTGTGCCATGTTTCCTGCCATTTCTCCTTGTTTTAGATGGATAATGGATTTTGTTAAAGTAAAACCTATAAGTTCTGACCATCTCTTAAAATCTGCTGTTGTCCATGTGGAAGCTGGCTATTGTGCAAATTGAATATTGTCATCTTCTGAAGAAGATTATTCAGCGATGTCTGCCCATCTTTTGGGTTGGGAAATAGAAATTGGTTATGCTGAAATTTGCTGTGAAGATACCACTATAGGAATACCCTTCATGGTATAATCAGCTGGGGACTTGCATTTTGGCTGGCGATCCAACTTCTGTTGACCGCTGTTGTTTGGCAACTGCTGTCATTGATTGTTGTTTTGAAACAACTGTCGGAACTACTTTGTCTTTTGGCTATTGTGTGATAGCCTGTGGCTTCTCCTCCGGGGGCGACAGAGCTAACCTCGGGGTTTTGGCTTTTTTGGCATTTTATCTACCTTGTAGAAATTCTTGGGGTTAGAAAATCGGGTTTGGAATTTGAGCTTCCCTTTATGTATTCAATATCAAAATCAAAAATTGATAAAATAGCTTGTCATCTGGCAAAAATATTTTTAGAAGCAATATTTTGCACATCCTTCTGTAGAACAGATTTAGCTGCTTTACAGTCAATGCGAAGCAAAAACATTTGATTTAATAAATCTGATTGAAATTTTGATATGCATAAAATAATAGCAAAAATTTCTTTCTTAATTGTAGGATAATCTGTTGAGAATTATTCCAATGTTTAGAAGTATAAGCAATGATACTTTCTTTATTATTACGAAGATGTTCCAAAATTCCACCATACCCTAAATCTGATGCATCTGTTTCTACTATTTTAAAAGCAGATGGATCGGGGAGACTCATGAAAGGGAGACTCTTGACTTTCAACTTAAGTTGTTTGGCAGGATTGGTTTGGGCATCCGTCCAAGGAACTAGAGGCTTTTTCAATCTCTCGTGGAGTGGTTTAAGCAGGATGCTTAATCCCGAAATAAAATCGTAAATATAGTTGACTCAACCAAAAAATCTTTGAAGTTGTGTCTTGTCCAGAATTTGATCTAGGAATTTACCAGCAAACTAGAGGGATCGCCGGATAGGAGTAATGGTTCCTTGTTGGATGTTATGACCAAGGAACCTGATGTTTGTCTGGAATAAGTTGTACTTAGTTCTAGATAGAGCTAATCCATTTTCTTTAATAGTGTTAAAGAAAATTCCTAGATGTTTGAAATGTTGGTCGATGTTTGTTGAGAAAACTAAGACATCGTCTACATAAGTTATTACAAAACTGGAATATGAATTAAAGATACCATTCATTATCTTCTGAAGTTCAGAAGAGCATTCTTTAATCTGAATGGCATCACGTTCCATTCATACTGTCCGAAAGGGACTGTAAAAGTAGTCTTGTACCTGTCTTCTGGATCAATTTGTACTTGCCGAAATCCAGATTTTAAATCGAATTTAGAGAAAATTATGGCAGCATGGACACTTTGTAATAAGTCCTTCTTGTTAGGAATAGGGTACCTAATCCATCTAAGTGCTGCATTAAGGGGTTTGTAATTGATAAACAAGGGACTCCACGCTCGATTTCGAGTTTTTGTTGGCATAAAATGCCGCACAACTCCAGGGAGATTTTGAAGGAGAAATAATCTTTTTGTCTAAGAGACTGTTGATCTCTTTTTGAGAATGCATTGTAAGCTCGTGATTCATTTGAGTGGGTCGAGCTTTGGTTGGGATATTTTTCTCATCAAAGTCAGGCTCGTAAGGAAGCCCAACAATGTGCCTTTTTCGTTTCCAAAATGCCATAGGCAGATCGGAACAAAGCTTCTGTTGAATTCTAGCTTCTAAACTTTTAATTTTAGAAGAGAATACAGAGTCAGTCAATTGTTTCTGTATTCTTCGTAAAGCTACTTTTTCTTTTAAAAACATAATTTTCTTTTCTTTATTTTGTAAAGAATGAATGATTTCATAAGTTGGAGGCTTATGGAAAGGAAGTAAAATGTTGCTTTTGGGATAATCCACATGAATGCTTTATTCATAACTAGGTATGGTTTGCAAAGTTGAATGAAAGGAATACCAAGGATTACTGTATTGCAAAGGTCTTTTGCTAAAAGAAATGGAGTCTGGATGAACCAGTTTGGTTCTTCTGGAGAGGTTGTGACCTTTACAAAGGAAGTTTGTATGTGATTTTAAGTTTTTCACTATTGGCGGCCCTTAGGCGTCCTTTGGTTTTTACGAAAAACTTAGTTGGAATGACACCTTCTTGGATACAGCTTCTGTCTGCACCAGTGTCGAATAAAGCTATGCCAGTCCAAACAAAAGACTTGTTGACGATGAGAGTTACCCTA
Organism: Nicotiana obtusifolia; assembly: GCA_002018475.1. Taxonomy (NCBI): domain Eukaryota; kingdom Viridiplantae; phylum Streptophyta; class Magnoliopsida; order Solanales; family Solanaceae; genus Nicotiana; species Nicotiana obtusifolia. The sequence continues at coordinate 114,545 of MCJB01000292.1, read as the reverse complement.
ACGTGGTACTTCTGTATCCTAATAGAGGAATGATTTACTAAGAAGGATTCTGTTTCATCATCATCTTGGTCAGAGATTGCAACGACCTGTACAGCCTCTTTGAGCTTTTGTGGCTCATTAGATAATTGTTGGAGGACAAGTTTATATAGTTCTTGTCTAGCTTTTATTTCCCTAATCTCTTCCTTTAGGTGTGCTATCTCAGATTGAAGGTCCGAAATGGTCACTTTTGCTACCTTAGAATCATTAGAGGGAAATCTCTTAAGAATATCAGTAATGTTATAGGTATTGGCTACCTGGGGATGATTTTGAAAAGTTGAAGATGAGGATGTTGACGGCTTATTAAGGACCGTCTTAAGTTTTCCTAAATAATCCCTTTTAAGTTCAGGATCTTGAAGATCACCAATCACTTCAAGAAGAAGATCTTGTTCTTTTGTAAGAACATTGATCTGAGGGAGGTCGTCCTCGTCAGACCCTTGTGAAGATGTTGAAGATGAATCTAGATCATCTTCGAGTATGTTGTTAAATTACTCATCATCGGACATTTCATTACCTGTAATATCCGAAGATTCACTTAATTCAACAAGCAATTTCTCTATTTTGTTTAGAGTAGGTTCGTCAAGTTGTAGCTCTTGATGTTTTGAGAGGCTTTGCAAAACTTGGCGATGTGGCCTTGCTTTCCACAGTTGAAACATTTGCCAGTGGAAGTATAAGTATTTCCTTCTTTATGAAAAGAATTAGAAGACTTATTTTTTGTATAGGAAGGTTTCCTTTTCCTTCTTTATGAAATTGTATTTTCTAATATTGAATGAATCGGGTTTAGAAGTCTTTTTCCTATGTGGCTTACTACCGCACGAAAGAAAACAAAATTGTTCGCAGAAACTTCCTAAGTCTCTACGTCTTTGTGCCCTATCATTGTCAAGTTGCCTAAGCATTTTATCTTGTCTGTAGATTTTAAGAGCTACTTTTTGAATCTGGCTAACTATCTGGTCGTAGGTGATTTGATCGTAGGGAACAATATCACCGGAATATTGACTCTGAAATTCTTCCTTAACAAAATCTCTAAGGGATTTAGGCAAGCCATCTAGGAATTTTTCTTTCCAATAAGGGAGATTCCCATATGGTCTTTCGTAGATTCTGGTGAGGAAGGAATCCTTATACCACCTAAAGTATGAAAGAGTTTCGCATTTAAGGTTGTTGAGTATTTCAAAGGATTTTTCTCTAAAAATACCAGGACATCCTACAAAAGTTTTGATAATTGTATAAATCAACGTGTTGATAGAATCAGGAATTGTTTCACCATCTCTTAGGATTGGTTGTCCTAATTCATCTAATTTCACGGCTTGGAAAATTTGCTATTTCTCCTCGTCGCTTAAATGGGTATCCTACCACCTCTTAAGTTGGCTTGTAAAACCAACGACTAAGACATGAGTAGTACTCTGGTCGAAACAATTGTGGGTGGTTTTGTAAGCAGTTGCTACCATGCTGCAATTTAGCAAGAATATTATATTCGGAACATCCATCGATATTCCACTCATACATATTATGGGCGTTATGATTATTCTGCATGATATTGGGTCTTTCTTCTAAGACCACATCTGGATGTTTAGCTCTAAGGTAATAGAGTTTTTGAGGCTTTTAACAGTTGGAAAACTCTGACTTAATTGATGCTAATTTTGGAGGAGGTTTGTCCTCTAAGGAAATTTGTGAAAATTGCTCAGATTCGTTATCTGAGTCGGTTTCTCCTAAAGCTCCTATGAACCTAGAAGAATCTCTTCAGTCTGTCGAACTGGAGTGTCCTGGACTGCTAAGGATTTCTCTATTTGCGTTATTCTCTGTTGAAGTTCAAAGAGTTTGGGAGAATCCGCAGAATGGTGCATAACAAGTTCTCTAGTATGGGCTCTTGGGATCTCGTATGGCTTAAATAAAGGAGTTGTAGGGGTAGAAGGTCCTACTGTTGGCTTCTTCAGAGAAGATGAATTTTAAACTATGTATTCTCCAACAGTTTGTAAATACTTGTTCATATAATTATTTTGTTCAAAAATGCTTTTAATATCTTTGCAAGTGATCGGCTCAGTATCAGCCCTCTTTTTGAAAGATTAGGTATTTGATTATAGTCAGCATAAATTTCAAACCAGTCAAAGAAATTGATTTGTTATTTAATAACATCTAGACTGTTATAAAAAATTGATTGGATTTTCTTCCTTTCTTCTCCTTTATACTTGTTTAAAAACCAAGTTCTTTTAAAAAGATTTTCAGGAGAACAAAATTCTTTTTCGAGACCTCTTTTATCAATTTCAAATTCAATCTACAAGGCACTAACGATGTTGTTATCTCCTAATTCGGCACCTAGTGACTTATAAGTAGGAGAATCTGGTCAGTTGTAGGTAGTGTCAACAGAGGGAACCGTTACTAGTTTTTCTACCTTATACCTAGCTTGTGGAACTCTAGATTCGAAATCTACTGTCTCGATTCTAGTAGGATATGAAGACACTGAATGTCTAGCAGAATGAATTGGTGGAATTTTAGACTGCAAAGAGACAGAGGAACTAAATCTTTGGCTAAGGGATCTCTGAAAGGAAACTAGTACAGATCTAGAAGGGAATTGTAGGATCTGGGAAACCGTTGTGTTTTGTGGCTTTTGAGTAGGAGTGGCATCCTGCAGAAGCCAATTTTCAGGAAGAGAGACATGATTCCAAGAGATTGGTCTAGGAATAGACAAATGAGACCTTTGCAGATCTATCTGAAATAGAACAGTTTCACCTTTGTGAGTAGTTCTCATAGCTCCAGTGTTAAAGGCAGAACTCATTGCCTTACATTGGATTCCGTAAATAATTGCTACTGGAAAAGAGCCAGCTTTAATCTTATAATTAGATGTCTTAACGTTTAGGGTCAAGGTATCTAAAATGTTTTTATCCTTAAAGGAGACTGTGAAGTTAGGGAAACAGTCAAAATAAATTAGCCCATTGCAAAGACTGGTTTCAACCATTCCTAACAATGAATCGTTGAATTCTAGAATTCTGGAATCTCAAAGCATAGAAGGAGTGATGTGTCCAATTGGATAAAGGCTTAGCGGCTATTTGTACTAAACCAAAATGGAGTATTTTCTTTCTTCCTATATTTCTCCCTATATTTCTCAATGGATTTGATATTGAGAAGTTTGATTTCATCATTGTATGATTCCAGAGGAATAGTCTGATCAATGGTAGACATGTGATAATCACTTGTCAAGCTCTATTTTTGAGACATGTAAATTGTTGATTGGGGATGTTTGGGGATTTTCCAGTCGTCAATTGATTGCTCCAAATCAGAAAAACTGATCTCTTCTTTGAGCTTAAAATTGGAACAAGATGAGGAGGAAGAACTTGTAGATCTAGAAGAGAGGGAGTGAAAGTACGACATGTCAATAGCTTAAAATTGCTTCCTAACCTTGGCTCGAGAGACCAAGTGGTTTCATAAAGAAGTTATTCAAGTTCTTAACTCTACTGTATGTGGAAGAGCCAGATCTGGCGTTAATCTTCATAGATCTATAAATTATAGATCTTTTTTTTTAAATTATAAGATTTTATTCACAATAAAAGTAGACCGCAAAGGACTAGTACAAGTAAGGGGGACAAAAGCTCCAGTAATAATGTTGCCTCTATGCCTTGGCTATATAATTACTCCTTTAGGGGAGCCTTATGGCAGCCTCATGTAGGGGAGCCTTGGCTATATAATTACATTGCCCTTATGGCAGCCTCATGTAGGGGAGTCATGGATAGCTGCCGGCAAAGCCTCATGAGGGCATATAATCTCATAGCCATATGGGTCTTGTCCAAAGGCATAGGACCTATGCAACATGTACTGGGCTTAACCTTACCTTACCGATCCTATTGAGGCAAATAAAAAGGGCTCACTATTAGCAAGCATGCAGAAAGAAAGAACTTGCAAGAAACAAATACTCTGTGATCATCATAGAGTTTATGAAACACTCTATGATGATATTACAAATGATAATGCTAATAAAATGACATATTAAAAAGTAGTAAGAGTTATAAGCTTGCCCCTCTCTGTCTAATGTTGTGATTTCTTCAATTTGGAAGTCGTTATCATCCTCCTCCCGCGTCTTCAAAATATAGTAAAAAATCATCTATTTCTTGAACGGGTTGATCTCGTAGACATTGTTGGAGCAAGCTTCTTTTGCTTCACCACTCGCATAGGTAGTCGTCGAACATTTGTTTCGTCATTTGACTTGCCGTCCCAACTCTTTTTCCTTAAATGCAATTTCTTATTTTTTCCACTGTGCATAGGTGATAAATCGCTGTTTTTACCAGCATCGTCCATGCATTTTTGAAGCATGTCGTCTTCCTCTCCTTGTTCGTAAATGTCGTGACCTAAATGAACTATGTGTGGCAGCTTTAGGCAGTTTCTAGTGGCATCAAAACATAAGCATCTTGTGCTTTTATCATTGCTGCCTTGCGTTGTTGTTGCTCCCGCTTTTGCTCAATTTTACTGCTTTCAATCATGTGTCCAACACTAACAGCTTGAGAGGGGATTATAGGAGGATTAGCTGATTCCAGTGCATCTATTAATCTTCTGTCTTCCAGTGATATCACTGAAGAATGTGGTCGATATTGCTGCTGCTTCTGCTCTTGTCCAGTTTTTGTAGGTGTGATCACCGGATTACCAATGTACTGCTGCTGCTGCCGTCGATTCACTAGATTGCCTCGTCTATTTGTGCGATATTCCTGCTGTATTTGTCCAGTTTCTGCAGGTGAAGTCACTGTAATCTGCTCTTGCTGATGTCCAGTATTTTCACTATATTGCTATCCAATTTTATTTTCCTGTCCAGTAGCAGTGTACGATTGCTGTTGCTGACTGTTATTGCTCCTGTCGTCCCTTAAAAACAAAGCACAGCTGTTGCTGACATGCTGCTGCTGTCCAGTTAACGCTGCTGTATGGAATTGTTGCTGATATCCAGTGTTTTCAGCACGTTACTCCTGTCTGCCATGCTGCTGCTGCCGTACAAATGTTGCACTGATTTGCTGTTGCTGCTTCTGTCCAGCAGATTCTACTGGATTGTTTATGCTGCTGTTCATCTTGTGCAGTGACTGGACTGCCTCGACTGTTTGTACGCAAATTCTGCTGCAGCTGTCCAGTTGCGCTAAATTCTTGTTAATCCTGCCCAGTAACAAATGGTACATCATATGAAGAACGTCTAGGTATGAAAACAAGAGCATTCAAGTTAAGCTTACTCCTATTTCCATTCTTTGCCAACGACAGTGAACCTATTGACCTTTGGTCGTCATCTTCACTCTCAAGGGCAGCATAGTTAGTCGACTCGCCCTCGTAATAATCTCCCCAGTCTTCTTTATCATCGTCATCTTGATCCGCCCAAAATCTACCTCTCGTATACCACACCTTTGTATAACTCATTTGTCTTTTACTAACCATCTCTCTCAAACTTGGGACAACGTCATTGTTATTTCGAGTAGATAATAGTAACTGCCCAGAGTCTCCTCCATGTTCGTCAAAGGATTTTTCCGACTGTGAAGGGATTTCAAAGACGGAGGTGTTCGATGTTACTACAGGCTGCCCAACCATATTTGTATGTAACATCATTGCAGCCTGCGCGTCCTTGATAATTTTTTTGACGTGAGGGCTGGAAAATTGCAATGTAGGTACGTTTGAGCTAAGATCCTCCATTAATTTGTTCTTTGAGGCATTCTGTCGAACACCCACTTCTGTAGCCAAAATATCACTGTGTCGGCCTTCTTTTCCAGTGCTGGATCTTGGAACAACTTGTTTGGACATCACATTATCATTTAAAATTGCTATCACATCCCTATCGAGTTCCAGAGCGTCAAACATATTGGATCTGTGAACATTACTGGAATCATTCCGTCGAACACCTGGGCTCAACTGGCCTGTTGATGTAGCCTTTTTTGTGAGCGATTTTTTAGATTGCACCAAGTTCCAATCCTCACCCATTTTGACTGTATGTTCTCCCTTATCAACATCAACATTATCTCCATCTTTATTTATGCCAGATATGATCTTTTGTTCATCTGTTTTAGCTCTCAAAGTCTGGGGTTCACCTTCCAATTTAGGTGCTTTACTGGTAATATCTAGCTGCTCATGTCGATCAGTAGCAGCATTATGGTTACCAACAGTTGCTGTATGCATCCTAGCGAAAACAGTAGAGGCAGGTATCGCAATTGGAGCTTTTGGCTGTCCATTCCTGACCCTCTTCTCATCGTCTCTATCAAAATCAGCAACACTGCCTAGATCGTGTGCACCTACTGTAATTCCAGTAGCAGTGTTATCACCTATATGCTCACCTGGACTCCCATCATGCGATGCTGCTATTTTCTCCGTAACACCAGCAACCATACTCGTAGTAACTTTACGATTAGCTTCAGCACTATCTCTCTCAATTTGCAGCACTTGATGCTTACTGTTGTTGGCTTGTTTGTCAGCTATTTCCACCACACCTTGGGCAATTCTTTTTGCATTCAAGAAATGTCGCGCATCACCTTTTAACTGCTCGACTTTTTTCTCGTTACTTGCTGGCAGATTGAGATCGACTGCTGCGATAACATTCTCTCCAGAATTTCCTTTCAAAATACGACATGCTCGTCCGTCATGCCCCTGATATTTGCAATAACAATAATACTTTTGTAGATTGTCATAAACAATCTCTTGGTAGTACACGACAGATTTTCCAGTGGATTTGTCGACGATGCGCAACTTAACCTTTTTTGGATGTTCGTCTAACAAATCGAGCAACACCTTAATCCTAGATGTGCTTGGCCTTGTTCTTTCCTGTGTCGCCTTGTCCACAGCAAGGGCTTTGCCCACAGCAGAAGCGATAGACAATAACGATCGTTTGGAAAAAAAATTAGGAGGCAAACCTGGCAGTGAGATCCAAACAACAGCCATAGAAGTTTCCTCCTTTAGATTGAATAGTAGAGTCCATGGAAACGTTCTAAAGAAGTATTGATCTCCCTTAGCCTTCAAATATCCAGTCGATCTTGAAAGAAACTGAACATAATCAGTAAACAGATCAAAACGCACAAGCAGATGGTGATACTCCAGTTGTCCAATATTACAGTTTCCACGAACATAAAATTGCGTCGAGAGTAATCTTCGAATCTCCTGCAAATCTGGTTTTCCGTAAGAAAACTTAATCACGACTGCTTGATGCAGTCCTTCCTCTCTTGTGAACTCATTAACTTCATCCATGGTGAATTCGATCGTCGGCTCTCCATAAACAAAAGTAACTGGACAAAGTTCAATTTTCGATGTCGTTGCGGCAAATTGTTTTTGATGAACCTGCGCTGTATATAACTGTTTGGGATTTTTACGGTTTGCATCGTTAGTGTTTTGAGTTGTCTCTCCCACAGCCAAAGGCTGGGGAGAGCTAGCGGCAGCCATGGCTGCTAAAGAACTCATCGACGCACCTCAGATTATTTGCGATGAAGCAGAAAAGAAGCGAAAAGAGCGATATAGAACGACGCTATTGAACTGCTCAAATTTGCATCGCAAAATCACAGAAATCTGTTCGATGCTCAATAAATCAAAGACGCAACTCGAGATAGAAACTGAAACAAGCAAAACCAGTGTGCCTCTTCAGAGAGAGCGGGATTTAGGGTTTTTTGGTTTTTGTTCCTCTCAATAATCATTATACGATCTTGTAAGAGATTTGTTCAGATTTTATCTTACTATTGTGCTTAGTGTTAGATGTAGAGAGTAGATCTGTAAGTATACTAATTCTTTAACTCAAAAAGGTTAATCTTTATGATTGTTTTACGTAGAATTGCTTCTGGATGACCAAAAGGTTTTACAACCATCTGCAAGCCTACTAGGTACATTTACAGGCATCACCTTGCCATAATCCCTGTGAACCACGCTTATAGTGCATATCCGAAAGGTTTCCAGTGCCATCTTCAAAGATTTTTCATATTACAAGCATATGTTTAACCATTTTATGGAAAAGAATCAGTAGATCTATCATCAGATCTAACATCTTTGCACTATAACAACATGAAGTAAGAACAACTCTCAAACTTAACCATAAATAAACATATCCGTGAGTTTCAAACTAGATCTGGCAGTACCACATAACAATATGTTAAAAACAAGAATATATATATATATATATGTATATATATATATATATATATATATAGAGAGAGAGAGAGAGAGAGAGAGAGAGGTCTTGGGATTTCTCGGCGTGCAGGAGCTCGAGTTTAAGTAGATCAATAGCCGTACAAAATGAGTCGCCTTGTAAATGAGGTATTGGGTGCCTGTCCACTTCACCTAGTTTGGGGTGTGACAAATTGGTGTCAGAGCATGTCGTGTCCTAGGGAGGCTACAAAACCGTGTCTAGTAGAGTCTCACTTATGGGTGTGTTGCATGCCACACTTATATATGAGATACTACAATGCATTGAGGAAATGTTACTCTTCTTTCGTTTCTAGATCGTGCCACATGATTGTGTATGCACCCAAGGTGCAAGTATTATAGTAGAGCTTTAAGGTGTGGATGTGAACTCCACCTATGTGGAAGGGAGGTTATGAAAGCGATAGAAGATACGATACGAGATTTAAGGTAAGTAAGGTAAAGGTGAAGAAGGTACGAGATACTCAAGTGCAGAAGGTTGTGAATAGTTAAGACATCAAATAGAGGGCTAGAAGCACCGTGACTCAGTATCGAGAAATATAGTGGTGTCATCAGTAGCATATCTTCCAGCCTATGGTTTCTAGATACCGAGAGGTCTAGTTACGAGAGTAATGAAGAGTTAGATGTGACGTGATGTCTCGCTTGATGTTCTAGAATAACATAAGGAAATCAATCGTACTAGCAAGTTAAATGAAGGTTGCAAGTAGTATGAATAGATACGTGTAGGTTGCAAGCTAAAGTACGATAGAGCGACAAGGTTTTTCGTAGACTGGAGTAAGGATAAGAAAAGGTGAGTGAGGAGGTGACAAGAATAGATAAGTCCTCGGGATTAAGCCCATCAAGATAATAGAGCTAATGGTTTTCATAAGTTATAGAAAGCTCAGTATAGCTTGAAATAACTCGAAGGAGTTAAAGACTAGGAGCATTTAGAAGATATGGAATGTTACACCCCATGATTTTGTGCGTGAGAGTACGTCATAAGTCAACTGATGTAAGCTCAAAAATGAGATCATCCTTGAAAGTACATAAAGTAAGTTAATCATGTTACCATGGAGGTCACAAATATTTAAGATCATGAATAACAAGTACCAAGAGGGTTGGAAGGCTTAGAAGCTAAACGAATTGATGAAAATAAGTCTCGTCAAAAGTCGACCAGTTGGGAATGTTATAACATGTACTTTTGGGGTGAGACTAGAGTGATTAACATTTAACGATTTCATGCTAGGAGTTATTTTATTCATATCATAGTCACGTGTTATTTTTTTATGTCAATTTATTAAAAGTTTTCAAAGGTCATCGCAAGTTACATTCATAAATATGCTGAAATTTAGGTCAAATGTAGCTGAGCTTTTCAGCCAATATACTTGGAATTATGGGATGATACACATATCAAATTGATGATCTACGAGTCTAGTTTCTAACTCATTAATCCTTTTGTGGATACAACATCGGATTAGAGAGATATTTGCGGTTTGGCGAGACCGCGCAAACTGCATAGGTGACAAGTAGGTGTGTCACTAAAGCTTTTTGAGCAATACATTTAGTGTGTTATATGAGGTCTTTTTGGGACATATAATATACCAAATTGAAGGTCTTGGAATTTAGCAACATTCTTAACCATTCGTTCATACGACATATGGATAAAAAGATATAAGCATCGGAAAAAGGCCAAAGCTAGGGTGCCAAGCTAGCACCTCTTAGACTTTTCAAAAGTTGATATATATATGTTTCTTATCATCTTTCTCTTCATTTTTCAATAGAAAACGACCAGATAACACTCATAAACACATCCTTAAGTTCTCTTCTAGGGTATAAAAGAAGATTAACATCCCGAGCACGGAATCAAGAAGCGATAACATTAGAATGATCCCTACGACGTAAGTATCGCTATATCGCCTCTCAGTTTCTTTGTAGTTTTATTTTTGAAGGCAATTCATAGTTAAGAAAACGTATAATTTCTGTAATTAAGCTTTTAAATATCAAGGAAGGTTGATAAATCCGTTTCCTAATAGTTAGAACTCATGGGACGGTGATCGGAAGTCGTGAGTTCGATTTATTACACTTTAAGTGGACTGTTTTGTAGTCCACTCGTGTTGGCCTCTAGTTCTGATGTTTTATGGAGTTATGGAGGAGAAACAATGTGGAGAAATACCACATGATGACGGAATGGCGGGCTGATCGTTCGTCGTTACATGTTTTAGTTTGTTTGATACTACTTTGGTTGTCGTTTTAGGTATGAAGTGATTAGGGTGTGTGGGTTGTTTTGCGGTATATTGTGATGGAGATAAGGTTGGAAAATGATGCATACATGTATTTATTGTCGTGTTCTTGTTGTTGTTGTTGATATATGGTATTGGAGGAGGGCCTAGTCACAGGGGAGATGCTGCCCAAATTTACGTAAACGAGCTACTAGTTTAAGTTGCGGACTTAGCCTTTACTCAGCACTAATTTTGGATCTCCTTATGCTGTGGTAGATTCAGTTGAGTTGTTTGAAGAATTGCTTGGAAGGTATTAAGGACTCAACGGATTTAAGGTATGTTAAGGCTAAACCTTTCCTTCATTTTGGCATGATCATGTAACTACATGCGTTTGATAAAGAGGCATGAAGAGAAGTTCGTATTCTTGAATTTATGTACATTATCCTAGTCTCATAAGCTACAGTATTCTCCCTTAACGATACTTTATATTCAATTATGTATTGTCTACTTTCAGTCAAGAGAGCAATACATAATATTACTGTATTTTCACTACCACCGAGCTATAATCGGTGGGCAGGCCCCAATTAGGCAACCTCCGATCAGATGGTAAGTTATATACCGAGCCTACTGTGGCCGAGCACCTATGAGCGAGCCCAGAATGGTTGAGATACCGAGCCTAGTATGGCCGAGCGCCTATGAGCGAGCCTACTACAGCAGAGCAGTTACACACACCGAGCCTTATAGGGCCGGGAAAATATCTTACTTACTATATTGGGAGAGATGAGTCAGTATCAGCAGGTAAGCATATCTTTATCTTATCTTTGACTCCCATTTACTTTCAGTTATTATATTATCACCTCATTTTCAGCTTTCAGTTATTCTGTTGCCTTACATACTCGGTACATTATTTCATACTGATGTCCCTTTTGTTGGGGTGCCTGCCGGTCCTGATAGATAGCTGAATAGACCTTCCCAGTAGACAGAACCAAACATCAGCTTGGTTGGTAAGCTGCACTTCCCCGGAGTTACAGGTTTGATGGGTAGGTCGAGGCCTTGTCCCGACTATGGTACAGTTGAGTTATCTCTAGAGGCTTGTCGAAGAGTCCTGTATATTTTATATATCAGTAGATGTTCATGGCGGCCTCATCAGCCTGCACAATTTTATATATATATATATATATATGAGCTTTTGGGTATATTTACCCCTCAGATGAGAGAGACAATATTTTTAAATGATTCAGAATATAGCCTCATCGGCCTAAGTTAAGGTTACCCCTCCAGAGTTCAGAGTTACATAGTGGTACGCTCAGGCCAAATATGGCACTGGGTGCCGGCCACCCCTCCCCAGGATTAGAGCGAGCCAAACTTGGTATCAGAGCAATTCAATCCTAGGGAGTCTACAAGCCGTGTCTAGCAGAGCCTTGTTTTTAGATGTGTTGTGCACCACATTAAATAAACAGGAAACTACAAGGCATTTAGGAGTCTGTTACCCTTCTTTCAAATCCAAATCGTGCTATAGAGTTGAGTCATAAGATTTCGAGCCAAGACTTATGTTTGCTAATGATATAAATATACTTTCAATTAAAAAAAATTACAGCTAGCCAGAGGGCTAATATAGCAACAAGTAAGGGCACTAATAGAGAGAGAGTTCTTGACGACGTGGCCCTGTTTGAGTCCCTATCAGATCGTGCATACCAGATGTGGAAATTTCCAGCTTAACACCCTAAGATGGGAATATCAAATACACCCCTTGAATAGCAGGTCATAGGAGTATCATAAGGTAAAAGTTTAAGTTTCAACATGCAATTGAAGCAAGGTGAAGGAGGGTACGAGGTACCTTGTTAGTGAAGATTATCAATATTTACAATTTAGACAGAGAAATACAAGTACTCTGAGTTTATTTCAACAATAATAGAGGTATGTACAATTGGTCACACCTATCTCAATTATGCTCAATGGAAGCTAATAGATATAGTTTAAGAGAATGATGGGATATCAGGATCTAGCTGGGGTTATAGTAACCCAAAATGGTTGAATGAGCCAAGGGAGCTAAAGTGAAACAAGGTTTTGTTGAAGTTTTCAGAACAATATGATAGACAGAAATATTAGCAGTAGAATAAGAAGAGATTAAATGAAGCATTACGAGTACAATATGATAAATGGGTGATAAAGGTAAATGAAAATATGACAAGATCATAGAGTCTATAGTCAAGTGAAGGAAAAGACAAGAGGTGATATGCCTTGAGACAATAAGAGAGTATAAGCTGGTGACTCCCACGTGATTACCAACAAGCTAATTTAGACCTAGGGAGTAATAAAAATTAGTATGGGGTAGTAAACAAGATAAAATTGAACATGATTTAGGGACAGAAGGATTTGATAATAGTCATCATCATGAGAATTTGAGAGATCGTGTTTCAGCAATGATAGAATGGAAAACGGAATAATAACCTTTGAAGGTCATTCCGGAAGACGCTTCCCTAAAGCAAGCATTGTGAGTAGAGTTAAGCTTAAGGAATTAATTGTGCTAGTTACATTAGGTGTCACCCTTGCACGTAAAAAATTCAGTTATCCCTGGTAGAAAAGGGTTACCGCAAGACTAAGAGTCAGTGAATACGTGAAAAGACGCCAAAGATGAAGAGGTAAAATATATTTAGGTAAATCTTCATAGCATTAAATGCTAGTACTTCCCTAAAGGGGAGAAGACGGTGTGATATGGTATCAAGTCGGAATTATGTAGTTCAAGTAGCTATGGAATAGTAAAGAAAGAATGCGATAAAAAGGCGAAAGGAATGAGATTGCATTTATGTAGATCCTACAGATATGTTACAACTCTAGAACACTATTCAAGCACGAGGCCGGGGAGAGGCAGTAAGGGTTCCAAACCAGGATGTTACTGATAAATAAGTGTGAATGGACACTTGGTACATTAGGAGCCAGTGCGAAAAGAAAGTTGAGACAAAAGACATAACCCAAGAGAGGTTACACAGAATATAGATATGAGCATGGACTGACGAGTAATTAGTAGTTAATATAGGAAGATCCTAGTTATGGCTAGACAAGAGGTCTCAGATAAATTAGCAGATCATGCAAGATAAACGTACTAAAACCCAGCATAGGAATCAGCCTCACAGCTATGACATCGTAATCCTTGAGAAATATTCATATAGGAGTTGTGGTAGTTAAAGGTACCGTATAAGTATTATGGAAATAAAAGAGAGTGCCACTGGGGAGATAGTCAAAATTTTAGTTCAGAAGTGACCCCACGAGCACAAGGGCGCAGAGGTAAGTAACTAAAGATAATTATAGGCAAGTAATATTTGAAGATCATATGAGTTTCTCTAAATTCATATAGGTGTTGGCACTAAGATAAGCCAAGTATTCATGCAACAAGTGGAAGAATGACCATTAAAAGTAATTGCTTACTTTTAATGGAAAGCTGAGAACGCGCGAAAGCAATTATTCAATCAATGGCCCAGAGTTAGTTACATTATGAAAGCACTTAAGATTTCGGACTATTATCCATGCAGCATATAAGTTGACATTCCTACAGCTATAGGAGACTCCGATATAAGTTAAAAGAAAGAATTGAGTCCACCTCACAGATGAAGGCTTGAATTGTTAGAATATTATATTATGGATGTTGCATAGCGCCCACGAAAGGCGAAAGAAATAACTAATACTCTGAGCCACAGGTCGAAAGATAGCTTAAACCTACTTAAATGCTAAGAGAGAAGAGGAAACTAAAGCGTTACATCAACTAAGTGAATAAGGAGTCTTATTATTAAACCCTTATAATTATAGGAATCATGACTCAAAACACTGCAAAATCTCTCTTAATATCAGAAGTACAAGAGAGATAGTACAACAGCCATATTCTATAACGCCTCTATGATAAAGCCAGTTAGAAAAGTACCAACCTCATATGGAGTAAGTATGAAGCTCTCACTGGATTGTGTATGCACTAGAGGTGCACGTACTATAGTAAAGCTGCAGGTTGTGGACGTGAATTCCACCTGTGTGGAAGGAAGTTATGAAAGCGACAGAAGATACAATGCAAGATTTAAGGAAAACAAAGGTAAAGGTAAAGAAGGTAGAGATACTAAAGTGCAGAGGTTGTGAATAGTCCATACTTAAGATAGAGGGCTAGAAGCACTGTGATTCAGTATCCATAAATGATAGTGGTGTTGTCAGTGATATATCTTCTAGCCTATGGTTTCCAAGTACCGAGAGGTCTAATTCAGAGAGTAAAGAAGTGTTAGAGATGATGTGATGTCTCGATTGAAGTTCCAGAATAACATAAGGAAATCTATGGTGCTAGCATGTTAAAGGAAGGTCGGGAGTAGTATAACTAGATACGTGTAGGTCGCAAGCTAAAGTATGGTAGCGAAACAAGGTGTTAGGTGGACAAGAGTAAGGATAAGAAGAGGTGATTGAGAAGGTAACGAGAATAGGTATGGCCTCAAGATTAAGCCCATCAAAACAAAAGAGCTAATGGTTTCCGTATGCTATAAAAGCTTAGTATAGCTTGAATGAACTCAAAGGAGTCTAAGAGTAGGGGCATTTAGAAAAGATGGAATGCTACCTTGGTAGAAGAATGAGAGTATAATTGTGGTAATTGATAAGAGGATGACAATTAGGCCTTTGATTGAGTAATAATTCAAAGAGAAGTCATTTCATGAATTGCATGTGTGACGACCTGACTAGTCGTCTCGTGGGTTACCACTCCGTCTTCCCCACTTTTCTGTCTCATTATATTTCATTATTTGGGTTTTAGGTAACTTAATTGAGTAAGTTGCATTCGGAGAGAAATCGGTAAGAAATGAGACATTTAGTCTCTTTCAAGGAGGCTTAAGTTGTAAAAGTCAACCGTATGTTGACTTATGAGTTAGAAGGCTTGGATGTGAATTCTGATGATTCGGTTAGTTTCGGGAGAGGATTTATGACTTAGGAGAGTGATCGGAATTAGTTTTGGAGGTCCCGTGTAGAATTAGGCTTGAATTGGTAAAGTTAGAATTTTGGCGATTTTCGGTTGATAGGCGAGATTTTGATCCGAGGGTCGGAATGGAATTATGAAAGTTGCTGTAGCTTCGAGATGTGATTTATGACTTGTGTGCAAAATTTCAGGTCATTCGGACGTGGTTTGGTCGGGTTTAGATTAAAAGAGCGATTTAGAAGATTTTGAGATCCTTAGGCTTGAATCCGATGCGAATTTGATGTTATGATGTTAATTTGAACGTTCCGAAGGTTGGAACAAGTTTGAACAATGTTATGGGACATGTTGGAGTGTTTTGTTGAACTCCCGAGGGTCTCGAATGGATTTTGGATGGTTGATGGAGTTTAACTTTGGCATTTCAAGAATGTGCTGGTGGCATACTTCAAGAATAAGTGGAATCATATTATTCAAATGAACTCCAATTTGAGTTTTGATTGAAGAATTAGATCCATATCAAAATTTCGGAGCCATAGCAAAAAGAATCGTCCAATTCGGACATCGTATGAGAAAGTTATGCCTATTTTCGTGTCGGGGAAAAATTCTGCAGACTCGCAGAATCGACATGCGAACCGCATTTTTGGCCCAGAATGTCGCATTTTGAGGCAGAAACTGGGGGCGAGAAATACGACCAAAATGCGAACCGCAAAGGTGAAATGCGGTCCGCATTTTTGGTAAACAGGATCGCATTTTTGACCTGAAGAGGTTGTTTTAACCCGATTTTTGACACTTTTTAAGTAGAACCCAATGCCCATCTTGCTCTATAAGATCCATTTTCGTTACCCACGAAGAAGAACACCTTCAAACACCATAGAATCAGCATAAATCAACCTCAAAAACATATTCAAAGGAGATTTTCATGGATAAATTCTTAAAGGAAGGGTTTGTGTCACCTTAAACATACTTGGGGCCATAGAACTCGGATTGAAGCAAATCTTGAAGCAAGAATTGGGAATTTTTCAAGAGAAACATCGGGGTAAGTATTCCTAACTAAATTTTTGAGGAATTAACTCAGTTCATCACCGTTTTTAGCAATTAATGGGTAATTTAAGTTGGGAAAAATTGTGGGAAAACCCTAAAGCTTAGACTTGAGGGTTGGAGGTCGATCCGGTGTCGGAATTCGATAAATTTTATATGGTTGAACTCGTATCGGAATGGGTTATCACATTTTGTGGGTTTTGCACGATTACGAGAAGTGGGCCCCACTGGAAATTTTGAGTTAAATTTCGGATTTAATCCGGAAAATTTGTAAATTCATATGGAATTAGTTTCTACTATGTGTATTGAGTGTATTAAATTATTGTGACTAGATTGAAGCCTTCGGACGCAAAGTTTCAAGGCAAAGGTTTGTCGGAACCTTGAATTCAGTTGCAAAGTGAGGTAAGTGTCCGTTCAAACCTTAGCTTGAGGGATTAGAAGTCGTGTTCTATTTGTTAAATTATTACTTTAAGTACGACGTATAGGCATGGTGACGAGTGCCTCTACGTTGGTGTCAAGCATGACCGTGGGTCATGTATGGATGATTGTTTTGATGTTATTGTTCTCTTGTTGAGAAATTATGATATTGTTTTGTTTCCTTACTGAAATTTTTGTGATTTGTGAGATGACTATTGAAATGGGAGCGGGTGGTACGCCTACCACAAATTTAAGGAAACGGGGTCGAGTTGCACGCATGCAACAGGATTTTAAGGAAATGGGGTCGAGTTGCACGCCTGCAACATGGACATAATGAAATGGGGTCGGGTGGTACGCCTACCACAGATTATAATGAAATGGGGTCGAGTTGCACGCCTGCAACAGGAT
>MCJB01000292.1:0-97377 GCA_002018475.1 Nicotiana obtusifolia | reverse complement strand
TGGCACGCCTGCCACAAGATATTGTGAAATGGGAGCGGGTGGTACGCCTAACACAGATTATAATGAAATGGGGTCAGGTGGCACGCCTGCCACAAAATATTGTGAAATGGGAGTAGGTGATATGCCTACCACAGATTATAAGGAAATGGGGTCGAGTTGCACGCCTGCGACATGATTTTAAGAAAATGGGGTCGAGTTGCACGCCTGCAACTGGATATGACAGAAAGTGAAAGTTGTCTGAAATTTTCTCTTGATTTGTGTTGGAATTTAATTTGTAGTTTCTTTACTATCCTTCTATGATATGTTGTTTTAACTGTTATCCCGAAGTATATTCCTTTTTTTTAAAACTTAATTGGTTCATTTATTTCTATCTTTCTACTGTAGATGTATATATATATATATATTGGTATATAACTGCACAGGTTTATTTGGAGTCTGGTCCTAGCCTGGTCACTACCTCGCCGGGGTTAGGCCAGGCACTTACCAGCACATGGGGTCGGTTGTGCTGATACTACACTCTGCACTCTTTTGTGCAGATCCCAGTACCGCAAGCTTTGGACTGTAAGGAGCTTCCGGCTTCTGATTATCAGGCGACCTAAGGTAGTCCTGCAGGCGTCCGCGGACCTTGGAATCTCCTGCTTTCTATTTTGTCTATTTCTTTTTTTGTAGTCTCGGAAACAGCATTTTGTTATTTCTTTCATACCCCTACTTGTAGTAAATCTTAGACAGTCTGTGAAATTGTGACACTAGATCTTGGGTAGTTTGTAAAAGAGATTTTATTTGAAATATTTTATGCATTTCGCTCATTAAATGGTGTTGTTTATTTATGGTTCGTTTTAGTTGAATGGATTTCTAATGAAAACATGATAAATAATTCGGTTGATTGGCTCGCCTAGCTTTCACTAGTAGGCGCCATCACGACTCCTGAGGGTGGGAAATCCGGGCGTGACAGGTTGGTATCAGAGCCCTAGGTTTACGTGGGTCTCACAGTTCACAGACAAGCTCAGTAGAGTCTGAGGGATCGGTACGGAGACGTCTGTATTTATCCCCTAGAGGCTATAGAGTTAGGAAAAACTTCACATTTGTTGTGTCTTATCGTGCGGTTTTGTTTCTTAATGTTAATCGAACTCCTATTCTGTTCCTCGCAGATGGCGAGAACACGCGCTTCCTCTTCTACCGCTCAGCAGCCCGAGCCCCCAGCAACAGCTCCTACACGGGGCAGAGGGTGAGGCCGAGGTCGTGCTAGGGGTCGAGGCAGGGGCAGGACTCAGCCTCCTGCAGCGGCACCAATGGCAAAACCTCAGATTGATCTTGAAGAAGAGGTTCCAGCCCCAGCAGCTCCGGTGGGCCCAGCTCAGGTTCTAGAGGGGTTTATTGCTACCCCAGTTCTTCAGGACGCTCTGGTCCGGTTGGTGGGCCTTATGGAGAACGTTACTCGAGCAGGCTTACTCCCTGCAGCCCCAGCCACTTCTCAAGCTGGACAGGGGCTCAGACTCCTACTACTCTTACTCCGGAGCAGGTAGCTCCCCAGGCTCAGGTTCCGGTGGTTTAGCCAGCTGTGGCAGTTCAGCCGGGAGCAGTAGCTCAGCCCGGCAATGGAGCTGCTATGTCCGCCGATGCCTTGTGGAGACTGGATAGGTTCACCAAACTCTTCACTACCACTTTCAGCGGTGCTTCATCGGAGGATCCCCAGGATTTTCTATACCGTTGCCACGAGGTTCTCAGGAACATGGGCATTGTTGAGACTAATGGGGTAGATTTTGCTGCATTCCGCCTGTCCGGATCCGCCAAGACTTGGTGGAGGGATTATTGCCTAACTAGGCCAGCCGGTTCACCATCTTTGACTTGGGAATAGTTTACAGAGTTGTTTTTGGAGAAGTTTCTCCCCGTTACTCAAAGAGAGGCCTATAGGAGACAGTTTGAGCGTCTTCAACAAGGATCCATGACAGTTACCCAGTATGAGTCCAGGTTCATCGATCTGGCTTGACATGCTCTCATCATACTTCCTACAGAGAGGGAAAGGGTGAGGAGATTTATTGACGGTCTCATCCAGCCGATTCGCCTTCAGATGGCTAGGGAGACTGGGAGTGAGATTACCTTCCAGGAGGCGGTCAATGTGGCCCGCAGAGTTGAGATGGTTCTGTCACATGGGGATGGTCATGGGTTGGATAAGAGACCCCGTCACTCCGACAGATTCATTGGTGCTTCGTCTGGAAGCAGGGATTCATATGGTAGAGGCCATCCTCCTAGGCCTTTTCAGTCAGCTCTTCAGGTTTCCCACAGTACTTCAGGTAACCGTGGTTCCCAAGTACAACATCTTGATCAGCAGTACCGCAGTACACCACCGCTTCAGAGTCTCCAGCATCGACAGTCAAGGGCTTGTTTTACTTGTGGTGACCCGAGGCACACTGCTAGAAATTGTCCTCAGGTTTCGAGCAGTTCTCCGCATCAGGGTTCTCGTGCTGCGTTACAGGCACCAGATGTTCTGCAGCTAGCTAGAGGCGGGGGTAGAGGTGGTAGAGGTAGAGGTAGAGGTGCTGGAGGTAGAGGTCAGGTCGGCAGAGGTGGGGGCCAGCCAACAGCAGGCCGTCCAAGAGATGTGGCTCAGGGTGGTGGGGCTCAGCCCCGATGTAATGCTTTCCCAGCCCGGCCCGAGGCAGAGGCTTCAGATGCAGTGATTACAGGTACGGTTCTGGTTTGTGACAACGAGGCTTCAGCCTTATTTGATCCAGGGTCTACCTACTCGTATGTCTCATCTTATTTTGCACCGTATTTGGCCATGCCTAGTGACTCGTTAAGTGTTCCTGTTTATATGTCCACTCCGGTGAGTGATTCTATTGTGGTGGATCGAGTCCATCATTCCTGTGTGGTAGTGATTGGGGGTTTTGAGACCCGTGTAGACTTATTACTTTTGGATATGGTTGATTTTGATATCATATTGGGGATGGACTGGCTATCACCTTACCACGCCATCCTGGACTGCCATGCCAAGACTGTGACCTTAGCTTTACCGGTTATGCCCCGTTTAGAGTGGAAAGGGACTCCTGGTCATTCCACACGTAATATTATCTCTTATGTGAAGGCTCGGCGTATGGTCGAGAAGGGGTGTTTGGCTTATCTGGCTCATGTTCGTGATTCCAGTGCCGAGGTCCTCTCTATTAAGTCTGTGCCCGTGGTCCGTGAGTTTCCCGAGGTTTTCCCCTCCGACCTGCCGGGGATGCCCCCCGACAGGGATATTGACTTTTGCATTGATGTGGCTCCGGGCACTCAACCCATTTCTATTCCGCCGTATCGCATGGCTCCGCCAGAGTTAAAAGAATTGAAAGAGCAGTTGCAAGACTTGCTCGAGAAAGGTTTCATTAGACCCAGTGGCACCTTAGGGTGCACCCGTGTTGTTTGTTAAAAAGAAGGACGGGTCAATGAGAATTTGCGTCGATTACCGACAGTTGATCAAAGTTACAATAAAAAACAAGTACCCATTGCCGATGATCGATGATTTGTTTGATCAGCTCCAGGGTGCCAGGGTATTTTCAAAAATTGATTTGAGGTCTGGTTACCACCAGTTGAAGATTAGGGCATCCGATGTCCCTAATACAGCTTTCTGCACTCGGTACGGGCATTATGAATTCTTGGTTATGTCCTTCGGGTTGACAAATGCACCAGCAGCTTTTATGGACTTGATAAACCGAGTGTTCAGGCCTTACCTGGATTCGTTTGTGATAGTTTTCATCGACGACATCCTGGTATATTCCCCTAGCCATGAGGAGCACGCGCAGCATCTCAGAGTGGTTCTTCAGACTTTGAGGGATAATCGGTTGTATGCTAAATTTTCAAAATGTGAATTCTGGCTGAGTTCGATTGCATTTCTGGGTCATATTGTATCGGCAGAGGGTATTTAGGTTGATCCGAAAAAGATTAAGGCAGTCAAGAACTGGCCTAGGCCGGCATCAGTCACAGAGATTCGGAGTTTCTTGGGACTGGCAGGCTACTATCGTCGGTTCGTGGAGGGGTTTTCATCTATTGCAGCCCCGATGACCAAGTTGACTCAGAAAGGTGTCCAGTTCCAGTGGTCGGAAGAGTGTGAGGCGAGCTTCCAGAAGCTCAAGACAGCTCTGACCACGGCACCAGTGTAAGCCTTGCCCACAGGCTCAGGGCCTTACACAGTTCATTGTGATGCCTCTCGTATTGGGCTTGGGGCAGTGCCAATGCAAGAGGGCAAGGTCATTGCCTATGCTTCGAGACAATTGAAGATTCATGAGAAAAACTATCTGATGCATGATTTAGAATTGGCAGCCATAATTCATGCCTTGAAGATTTGGAGGCACTACTTATATGGCGTGCCGTGTGAGGTGTTCACGGATCATAAGAGTCTTCAATATCTGTTCAAGCAAAAGGAACTAAACTTGAGACAGAGGAGGTGGTTGGAATTGTTAAAGGACTATGATGTCACTATCTTATACCACCCGGGAAAGGCCAATGTGGTGGCCGATGCTTTGAGTAGAAAGTCGGCCAGTATGGGCAGTCTCGCTTATATTCCAGTCGGGGAAAGACAACTTGCCATGGACGTCCAGACCTTGGCTAATAGGCTGGTGAGATTAGATATCTCGGAATCCAACCGGGTGTTGGCTTGCGTGATTTCTCGGTCTTCGTTATACAATCGCATCAGGGAGCGTCAGTATGACGATCCGCATTTGCTTGTCCTTAAGGACAGAGTCCAGCATATTGATGCTAAAGATGTGACCATCGGCGACGATGGAGTGTTGAGGATGCAGGGCCGGATTTGTGTGCCCAATGTGGATGGGCTACGGGAATTGATTCTGGAGGAGGCCCATAGCTCACGGTATTCTATTCATCCGGGTGTCACAAAGATGTACCAGGATTTGAAGCAACATTACTTGTGGAGAAGGATGAAGAAGGATATTGTGGGATTCGTAGCCCGGTGTCTCAACTGTCAGCAAGTAAAATATGAACATCAGAGGCCGGGTGGTTTGCTTCAGTAGATAGCTATTCCCGAGTGGAAGTGGGAGCGGATCACTATGGACTTTGTTGTTGGACTCCCACGGANGTTCAGCCGGGAGCAGTAGCTCAGCCCGGCAATGGAGCTGCTATGTCCGCCGATGCCTTGTGGAGACTGGATAGGTTCACCAAACTCTTCACTACCACTTTCAGCGGTGCTTCATCGGAGGATCCCCAGGATTTTCTATACAGTTGCCACGAGGTTCTCAGGAACATGGGCATTGTTGAGACCAATGGGGTAGATTTTGCTGCATTCCGCCCGTCCAGATCCGCCAAGACTTGGTGGAGGGATTATTGCCTAACTAGGCCAGCCGGTTCACCATCTCTGACTTGGGAACAGTTTATAGAGTTGTTTCTGGAGAAGTTTCTCCCTGTTACTCAAAGAGAGGCCAATAGGAGACAGTTTGAGCGTCTTCAACAAGGATCCATAACAGTTACCCAGTATGAGTCCAGGTTCATCGATTTGGCTCGGCATGCTCTCATCATACTTCCTACAGAGAGGGAGAGGGTGAGGAGATTTATTGACGGTCTAATCCAGCCGATTCGCCTTCAGATGGCTAGGGAGACTGGGAGTGAGATTACCTTCCAGGAGGCGGTCAATGTGGCCCGCAGAGTCGAGATGGTTCTGTCACATGGGGGTGGTCATGGGTCGGATAAGCGACCCCGTCACTCCGGCAGATTCATTGGTGCTTCGTCTAGAAGCAGGGATTCATATGGTAGAGGCCATCCTCCTAGGCCTTTTCAATCAGCTCTTCAAGTTTCCCACAGTGCTTCAGGTAACCGTGGTTCCCAAGTACAACATCTTGATCAGCAGTACCTCAGTGCACCACCGCTTCAGAGTCTCCAGCATCGACAGTCGAGGGCTTGTTTTACTTGTGGTGACCCGAGGCACTTAGCTAGAAATTGTCCTCAGGTTTCGGGCAGTTCTCCGCATCAGGGTTCTCGTGCTGTGTTACAAGCACCAGATGTTCCGCAGCTAGCTAGAGGTGGGGGTAGAAGTGCTAGAGGTAGAGGTAGAGGTGGTGGAGGTGGAACTCAGGTCGGCAGAGGTGGGGGCCAGCCAGCAGCAGGCCGTCCAAGAGATGTGGCTTAGGATGGTGGGGCTCAGCCCTGATGTTATGCTTTCCCAGCCCGGCCTGAGGCAGAGGCTTCAGATGCAGTGATTACAGGTACGGTTCTGGTTTGTGACAACGAGGCTTCAGCCTTATTTGATCCAGGGTCTACCTACTTGTATGTCTCATCTTATTTTGCATCGTATCTGGCCATGCCTAGTGACTCGTTAAGTGTTCCTGTTTATGTGTCCACTCCGATGAGTGATTCCATTGTGGTAGATCGAGTCCATTGCTCCTGTGTGGTAGTGATTGGGGGTTTTGAGACCCGTATAGACTTATTACTTTTGGATATGGTTGATTTTTGATATCATATTGGGGATGGACTAGCTATCACCTTACCATGCCATCCTGGACTGCCATGCCAAGACCGTGACCTTAGCTTTACCGGGTATGCCCCGTTTAGAGTGGAAAACGACTCCTGGTCATTCCACCCGTAATATTATCTCTTATGTGAAGGCTCGATGTATGGTTGAGAAGGGTTGTGTTGGCTTATCTGGCTCATGTTCGTGATTCCAGTGCCGAGGTCCTCTCTATTGAATCTGTGCCCGTGGTCCGTGAGTTTCCCGAGGTTTTCCCCTCCGACCTGCCGGGGATGCCCCCAGATAGGGACATTGACTTTTGCATTGATGTGGCTCCGGGCACTTAACCCATTTCTATTCCGCCGTATCGCATGGCCCCGCCAGAGTTAAAAGAATTGAAAGAGCAGTTGCAAGACTTGCTCGAGAAGGGTTTCATTAGACCTAGTGTTTCACCTTGGGGTGCGCCCGTGTTGTTTGTTAAAAAGAAGGATGGGTCAATGAGAATGTGCATTGATTACCGACAGTTGAACAAAGTTACAATCAAAAATAAGTACCCATTGCCGAGGATCGACGATTTGTTTGATCAGCTCCAGGGTGCCAGGGTATTTTCAAAGATTGATTTGAGGTCTGGTTACCACCAGTTGAGGATTAGGGCATCTGATGTCCCTAAGACAGCTTTCCGCACTCAGTACGGGCATTATGAATTCCTGATTATGTCCTTCGGGTTGACAAATGCCCCAGCAGCTTTTATGGACTTGATGAACCGAGTGTTCAGGCCTTACCTGGATTCGTTTGTGATAAGTTTTCATCGACGACATCCTGGTATATTCCCCCAGCCAGGAGGAGCATATGCAACATCTCAGAGTGGTTCTTCAGACTCTGAGAGATAGTCGGTTGTATGCTAAATTTTCAAAGTGTGAATTCTGGCTGAGTTCGGTTACATTTCTGGGTCATATTGTATCCGCAGAGGGTATTCAGGTTGATCCGAAAAAGATTGAGGCAGTCAAGAACTAGCCTAGGCCGGCATCAGTCATAGAGATTCGTAGTTTCTTGGGACTGGCAGGCTACTATCGTCGGTTCGTGGAGGGGTTTTCATCGATGGCAGCCCCGATGACCAAGTTGACTTAGAAAGGTGTCCACTTCCAGTGGTCGGAAGAGTGTGAGGCGGGCTTTCAAAAGCTCAAGACAGCTCTGACCTTGGCACCAGTGTTAGCTTTGCCCACAGGCTCAGGGCCTTACACGGTTTATTGTGATGCCTCTCGTATTGGGCTTGGTGCAATGCTAATGCAAGGGGGCAAGGTCATTGCCTATGCTTCGAGACAATTGAAGATTCATGAGAAAAACTATCCAGTGCATGATTTAGAATTGGCAGCCATAATTCATGCCTTGAAGATTTGGAGGCACTACTTATATGGCGTGCCGTGTGAAGTGTTCACGGATCATAAGAGTCTTCAATATCTGTTCAAGCAAAAGGAGCTAAACTTGAGACAGAGGAGGTGGTTGGAATTGTTAAAGGACTATGATGTCACTATCTTATACCACCCGGGAAAGGCCAATGTGGTGGCCGATGCTTTAAGCCGAAAGGCAGTAAGTATGGGGAGTTTGGCATGCATTCCAGTTGGAGAGAGACCTCTTGCAGTCGATGTTCAGGCCTTGGCCAATAGGCTTGTGAGATTAGACATCTCGAAATCTAATCGGGTGTTGGCTTGCTTGGTTTCTCGGTCTTCGTTATACGATCGCATCAGGGAGCATCAGTATGACGATCCCCATTTGATTGTCCTTAAGGACAGAGTCCAACATAATGATGCTAAATATGTGACCATCGGCGACGATGGAGTGTTGAGGATGCAGGGTCGGATTTGTGTGCCCAATGTGGATGGTCTCCGGGAGTTGATTCTGGAGGAGGCCCATAGCTCACGGTATTCTATTCATCCGAGTGCCGCAAAGATGTACCAGGATTTGAAGTAACATTATTGGTGGAGAAGGATGAAGAAGGATATTATGGGATTCGTAGCCCGGTGTCTCAACTGTCAGCAAGTAAAATATGAACATCAGAGGCCGGGTGGTTTGCTTCAGTAGATAGCTATTCCCGAGTGGAAGTGGGAGCGGATCACTATGGACTTTGTTGTTGGACTCCCACGGACTTTAAAGAAGTTCGAAGCTATATGGGTGATTGTGGATCGGCTGACCAAGTCCGCACACTTCATTCCTGTGTGTACCACCTATTCTTCAGAACGGTTGGCAAGAATTTATATCCGAGAGATTGTTCGGCTGCATGGTGTTCCAGTTTCTATCATTTCTGATAGAGGTACTCAGTTCACCTCGCAATTCTGGAAGGCCGTGCAGAGGGAGTTGGGTACTCAGGTGGAATTGAGCACGGCATTTCATCCTCAGACGGATGGGCAGTCTGAACGTACCATTCAGATCCTGGAGGACATGTTGCGTTCCTGTGCTATTGATTTCAGAGGTTCATGGGATGAATTTCTGCCTCTCGCAGAGTTCGCTTATAACAACAGCTATCTGTCAAGTATTCAGATGGCTCCGTATGAGGCTCCGTATGGGAGACGGTGTAGATCTCCAGTCGGTTGGTTCGAGCCCAGCGAAGCTAGGCTATTGGGGACTGACTTGGTTCGGGATGCTCTAGAAAAGGTGAAGGTAATCCAGTAGAGGCTCCGTACAGCACAGTCGAGGCAAAAGAGTTATGCCGATAGAAAGGTTCGAGATTCGTCCTACATGGTCGGTGAGAAGGTCTTGCTGAAGGTTTCGCTGAAGGTTTCGCCCATGAAAGGCGTTATGAGATTCGGGAAGAAAGGAAAATTGAGCCCTCGGTTCATTGGGCCTTTTGAGGTACTTCGGAGAGTTGGGGAGGTGGCTTATGAGCTAGCCTTGCCACCCAATCTGGCGAGTGTACACCCAGTATTTCATGTTTCTATGCTCCGGAAGTATATTGGAGACCCGTCTCATATTTTGGACTTCAGCACGATTCATTTGGATGATGATTTGACCTATGAGGTGGAGCCAGTGGCAATTTTTGATCGTCAGGTTTGGAAGTTGAGGTCTAAGGAGATAGCTTCAGTGAAAGTTTAGTGGAGAGGTCCGTCCGTGGAAGAGGCTACTTGGGAAACCGAGCAAGAGATGCAGAGCAGATATCCTCACCTATTTGAAACTTCAGGTATGCTTCTTGACTCGTTCGAGGACGAACGTTTGTTTAAGAGGGGGAGAATGTGACGACCCGACCAGTCATCTCGTGGGTTACCACTCCGTCTTCCCCACTTTTCTGTCTCATTATATTTCATTATTTGTGTTTTAGGTAACTTAATTGAGTAAGTTGCATTCGGAGAGAAATCGGTAAGAAATGAGACACTTAGTCTCTTTCAAGGAGGCTTAAGTTGTAAAAGTCAATCGTATGTTGACTTATGAGTTAGAAGGCTCGGATGTGAATTCTGATGATTCGGTTAGTTTCGGCAGAGGATTTATGACTTAGGAGAGTGATCGGAATTAGTTTTGGAGGTCTCGTGTAGAATTAGGCTTGAATTGATAAAGTTAGAATTTTGGCGATTTCCGGTTGATAGGCGAGATTTTGATCCGAGGGTCGGAATGGAATTCCGAAAGTTGTTGTAGCTTCGAGATGTGATTTATGACTTGTGTGCAAAATTTTAGGTCATTCGGACGTGGTTTGGTCGGGTTTAGATTAAAAGAGTGATTTAGAAGATTTTGAGATCCTTAGGCTTGAATCCGATGCGAATTTGATGTTATGATGTTAATTTGAACGTTCCGAAGGTTGGAACAAGTTTGAATAATGTTATGGGACATGTTGGAGTGTTTGGTTGAAGTCCCGAGGGTCTCGAATGGATTTTGGATGGTTGATGGAGTTTAACTTTGGCATTTCAAGAATGTGCTGGTGGCGTACTTCAAGAATAAGTGGTATCATATTATGCAAATGAACTCCAAATTCAGTTTTGATTGAAGAATTAGATCCGTATAGAAATTTCGGAGCCATATCAAAAAGAATCGTCCAATTCGGACATCGTATGAGCAAGTTATGCCTATTTTTGTGTCGGGGAAAAATTCTGCAGACGTGTCGATTCTGCGATCGCAGAATCGACATGCGAACCGCATTTTTGGCCCAGAATGTCGCATTTTGAGGCAGAAACTGGGGGCGAGAAATGCGACCAAAATGCGAACCGCAAAGGTGAAATGCGGTCCGCATTTTTGGCAAACAGGATCGCATTTTTGACCTGAAGAGGGTGTTTTAACCCGATTTTTGACACTTTTTAAGTAGAACCCAATGCCCATCTTGTTCTATAAGATCCATTTTCGTTACCCGCGAAGAAGAACACCTTCAAACACCATAGAATCACCATAAATTAACCTCAAAACCATATTCAAAGGAGATTTTCATGGATAAATTCTTAAAGGAAGGGTTTGTGTCACCTTAAACATACTTGGGGCCATAGAACTCGGATTGAAGCAAATCTTGAAGCAAGTATTGGGAGATTTTCAAGAGAAACATCGGGGTATGTATTCCTAACTAAATTTTTGAGGAATTACCTCAGTTCATCACCGTTTTTAGCAATTAATGGGTAATTTAAGTTGGGAAAAATTGTGGGAAAACCCTAAAGCTTAGACTTGAGGGTTGGAGGTCGATCCGGTGTCGGAATTCGACAAATTTTATATGGTTGAACTCGTATCGGAATGGGTTATCACATTTTGTGGGTTTTGTACGATTACGAGAAGTGGGGCCCACTGGAAATTTTGAGTTAAATTTCGGATTTAATCCGGAAAATTTGTAAATTCATATGGAATTAGTTTCTACTATGTGTATTGAGTGTATTAAATTATTTGTGACTAGATTGAAGTCTTCGGACGCAAAGTTTCAAGGCAAAGATTTGTCGGAACCTTGAATTCAGTTGCAAAGCGAGGTAAGTGTCTGTTATAACCTTAGCTTGAGGGATTAGAAGTCGTGTTCTATTTGTTAAATTGTTACTTTAAGTACGACGTATAGGCATGGTGACGAGTGCCTCTACGTTGGTGTGAAGCATGGCCGTGGGTCGTGTATGGATGATTGTTTTGATGTTATTGTTCTCTTGTTGAGAAATTATGATAATTGTTTTGTTTCCTTACTGAAATTCTTGTGATTTGTGTGATGACTATTGAAATGGGAGCGGGTGGTACGCCTACCACAAATTTAAGGAAATGGGGTCGAGTTGCACGCCTGCAACATGGACATAATGAAATGGGGTCGGGTGGTACGCCTACCACAGATTATAATGAAATGGGGTCGGGTGGCACGCCTNTGGCACGCCTGCCACAAGATATTGTGAAATGGGAGCGGGTGGTACGCCTAACACAGATTATAATGAAATGGGGTCAGGTGGCACGCCTGCCACAAAATATTGTGAAATGGGAGTAGGTGATATGCCTACCACAGATTATAAGGAAATGGGGTCGAGTTGCACGCCTGCGACATGATTTTAAGAAAATGGGGTCGAGTTGCACGCCTGCAACTGGATATGACAGAAAGTGAAAGTTGTCTGAAATTTTCTCTTGATTTGTGTTGGAATTTAATTTGTAGTTTCTTTACTATCCTTCTATGATATGTTGTTTTAACTGTTATCCCGAAGTATATTCCTTTTTTTTAAAACTTAATTGGTTCATTTATTTCTATCTTTCTACTGTAGATGTATATATATATATATATTGGTATATAACTGCACAGGTTTATCTGGAGTCTGGTTCTAGCCTCGTCACTACCTCGCCGGGGTTAGGCCAGGCACTTACCAGCACATGGGGTCGGTTGTGCTGATACTACACTCTGCACTCTTTTGTGCAAATCCCAGTACCGTAGGCTTTGGACTGTAAGGAGCTTCCGGCTTCTGATTATCAGGCGACCTAAGGTATTCCTGCAGGCGTCCGCGGACCTTGGAGTCTCCTGCTTTCTATTTTGTCTGTTTCTTTTTTTGTAGTCCCGGAAACAGCATTTTGTTATTTCTTTCAGACCCCTACTTGTAGTAAATCTTAGACAGTCTGTGAAACTGTGACACCAGATCTTGGGTAGTTTGTAAAAGAGATTTTATTTGAAATATTTTATGCATTTCGCTCATTAAATGGTGTTGTTTATTTATGGTTCGTTTTAGTTGAATGGATTTCTAATGAAAACGTGGTAAATAATTCGGTTGATTGGCTCGCCTAGCTTTCACTAGTAGGCGCCATCACGACTCCCGAGGGTGGGTAATCCGGGTCGTGACAACATGGGATTAGAATACCCCCATAAGATGAAACACGTCGGGATGCTATTACATATGGTTATTGAAGTTTAGTATCATACCTAGGTGGATCAGGCAAATAACTACAGATGTTCCCGATGAGACATGAGCCCTAGTGAAAATATATTATGTAAGAGGTTTCAAGTTATCTGTTGTAGATTATACATCAACATTAAGGTGAATCACAATAGATGGATAAATGTTACAGAATATGGGACAAGATTAAGTTGTCATTCTTAAGATGAAATGTAATGAGGAAGAACAAATGGACTTAGATTTATACATATACGATAAGTAGTGAGAGAGTAACCTGGAGTTGGGTAGCAAACCTCGGTAATAATAAACCGAAGTAAGTTTTATGGTATAGTATAACCTACCTAGATGTAGTAAAGCCATAATGATAGATATAAATGGCTACGAAACAAGATTTAGCAATAGTCGTTAGTTCGACAAGGTACCGAGTGAAGAACTTCAGTACACCTATACATACCAGGAGGAACAACTTCTCATACTTTTGTATATGTTTCCAAAGTAAGGCCTAGAGATTCGCTAAAAGCTGGAGGGAAAAGGACAGAAGAGTCGCATAGACGCACATGCGAGGACTAACTCATACAGGCTGCATGACATAAGGTAGCAATATTTATGATATTGGAAGAATTCCGACCACAGGTCGTGGTGTGAGAAAGAGGTCTAAAGGGGGGAATGCCCTGGCCTTCGGATTTATTCATAGAACAGTTGCCTAGATGGGAAGGACAATATTAAATATTCGAATTGCTATGGGTTATGAGACTGATAAGCTCATAAGTCAACATTCAAGGACAAATTTTCCAAAGGGGGGAATAATGTTACACCCCATGTTTTCGTACGTGAGAGTACATCGTAAGTCAACTGATGTAAGCTCAGAAATGAGATCATCTTTGAAAGTACATAAAGTAAGTTAATCATGTTACCATGGAGGTTACAAATATTTAAGATCATGAATAACAAGTACCAAGAGGGTTGGAAGGCTTAGAAGCTAAACGAATTGAAGAAAATAAGTCTCGTCAAAAGTCGACCACTTGGGAATGTTAGAACATGTACTTTTGGGGTGAGACTAGGGATTAACATTATAAGGAGGTTATGCTATGAGTTATTTTATCCATATCATAGTCGCATGTTATGTTTTGAAGTCAAGCGAGTTGTGGAACAAATGTTTTCAAAGGTCATCACAAGTTACATTCATATATATGCTAAATATTAGGTCAAAGGTAGCTGAGCTTTTCAACCAATATACTTGGAATTATGGAAATATCCACATATCAAATTGATGATCTACGAGTCTAATTTCTGACGCATTAAACCGTTCGTCGATACGATATTTGCAATTTGGCGAGACTGCATATGTGATAAGTAGGTGTGTTACTAAAGCTTTTTGAGAAATATATTTAATATGTTATATGAGGTCTTTTTGGGACATATTATATACCAAATTGAAGTTCTTGGAATGTAGTTTCTACCGCACTTAACCGTTCGTTCATACAAGATCCGGATAAAACGATATAAGCATCGGGAAAAGGGCCAATGCTAGGGTGCCAAGCTAGCACCTCTTTGACTTTTCAAAAGTTGATATATATGGGTTTTAATCGTCTTTCTCTTCATTTTTCAATAGAACACGGCCATAGAACAACCATAAACATATCCTTAAGTTCTCTTCTAGGGTTTCAAAGAAGATTAGCATCCCGAGTATAGAATCAAGAAGCGATAACATTAGAACGATCCCTACGACGTAAGTATCGCTATATCGCCTCTCTTTTTCTTTGTAGTTTTAGTTTTGGAAGGTACTTCATAGTTAATAAAACGTCTACTTTCTGTAATTAAGCTTTTAAATATCAAGGAAGGTTGATAAATTCGTTTCCTAATAGTTAGAACTCATGGGACGGTGATCGAAAGCCGTGAGTTTGATTTATTTCACTTTTAGTGGATTGTTTTTTTGTCCACTCGTGTTGGCCTCTCTTGCTGATGTTTTATGGAGTTATGGAGGAGAAAAGGTGTTGAGAAACACTAGATGATGACGGAATTGTGGGCTGGCCCTCCGTCAATACATTTTTAGGTTGTTTGATACTACTTTAGTTGTCGTTTTATGTATGAAGTGATTAGGGTGTGTGGGCTATTTTGTGGTATATTATGATGGAGATAAGGTTGGAAAATGATGCATGCATGTTGTTATTGTTGTGTTCTTGTTGTTGTTGGTGTATGGTATTGGAGGAGGGCCTATTTACAGGGGAGATGCTGCCCAAATTTACGTAAACGAGCTACTAGTTTACGTTGCGGACTTAGCCTTTACTCAGCGCTGATTTGGAATCTCCTTATGTTGTGGTAGATTGAGTCGAGTTGTTTGAAGAATTTCTTTGAAGGTATTAAGGACTCAACGGAGTTAAGGTATGTTAAGGCTAAACCTTTCCTTCATTTTGGTACGATACCGTAACTACTTGCGTTTGATAACGAGGCATAAACAGAAGTTCGTATTCTTGAATTTATGTATATTATCCTAGCCTCTTAAGCTATAATATTCTCCCTTATTGGAACTTTATATTCAATTAAGTATTGTCTTCTTTTAGTCAGGAGAGCAGAGTGTCTATATATATATATATATATATATATATATATATATACAGTATAACGGTATTTTCACCGCCACCAAGCTATAATCGTTGGGCAGGCCGCTATTAGGCATCCTCTGACCAGAAGGTAAGTTATATACCGAGCCTATTGTGGCCGAGCGCCTATGAGCGGGCCCAGAATGGCCAGGATACAGAGCCTAGTATGGCCGAGAGCCTATGAGCGAGCCTACTACGGCAGAGCAGTTACACACACCTAGCCTCATAGGGCCGGACAGATATTTTACTTACTATATTGAGAGAGATGAGTCGATATCAGCAGGTAAGCATAACTTCAGATTATCTTTGACTGCCAGTTACTTTCAGTTATCATGCTATCAACTTAGTTTTAGCTTTCAGTTATTCTGTTACCTTACATACTCGGTACATTATTTCGTACTGACATCCCTTTTGTTGGGGATGCTGCATTCCATGCCTGCAGGTTCTGATAGACAGCTGGATAGACCTTCCCAGTAGACAGATCCAAACATCAGCTTGGTTGGTAAGCTCCATTTCCCCAGGGTTACCAGGTGTAGACCTTGGAGTCCATTTTATATATACAGGTTTGATGGGTTGGTCGAGGCCCTGTCCCGACCATGGTACAGTTAAGTTATCTCTAGAGGCTTGGAGACGAGTCCTGTATATTTTGTATATCAGTAGATGTTCACGGCGGTCTCATCAGCCTGCATAATATATATATATATATATATATATATGTGTGTGTGTGTGTGTGTGTGTGTGTGTGTGTGCGTGCTTTTGGGTAAGTTTACCCTCAGATGAGAGAGATGATATTTTCAGATGATTCAGAATATAGCCTAATCGGCCTAAGTTGAGGGTTACCCTTCCAGTTCACAGTTACAGAGAGGTACGCTCGGGCCAAATATGGCACTGGGTGCCGGCCACGCCTCCCCGGGTTTGGGGCATGGCATGGAATGCTTTCATATGTTCATGATGAAATGTGAGCCTTAGTAACACTATGTAAGAGGTTTCAATTTCTCAGTGGTGGATTATAGATGGATAAAAGTTCCAAAGTATGAGATGATAAGGGATGTCATTCTTAAGATGGCAAATAATAAGGAAGCATTAAAGGACATAGATTTATACATATAAGATGAGCAAAGAGAGAGTAACCTGGAGTTGGGCAGCAGACCTCGGTAATAATACATCGAAGTAATTGTTATTGTATAGTATGACCTACCTATATGCAGTAAAGCCATAAGGAGCTATGAAACAGAACATAGCAGTAGTCGAAACTTCAATAAAGTACCAAGCGAAGAACATCAGTACACCTACAGATGCCTAGAGGAACAACTTGACATAGTTCTGATATGTTCACAAAGTGAGGTATAAAGATTGGCTAAAAGCTGGAGGAAAAAGGAGAGAAAAGTCGCGTAGGCGCACATACAAGGACAGAGTCAAACAGCCTGCATGACAGAAGGTAGCAACAATTACGAGATTGAAAGAATTCTGACCATAGGTCGTGGTCTGAGAAAAAGTACTAAGGGAGGAATGCCCTGGCCTTTGGATTTATTCACAAAACAGTTTTCTAGATGACAGGGACAATATTAAAGTATTCGTAAGAGATATACGTTTGACTGATAAGCACATCAGCCAGCATTCGAGGACGAATGTTCCAAAGAGGGGAATCATGTTACACCCCATGTTTTTGTGCCTAAAAGTACGTCGTAAGTCAATTGATGTAAGCTCGAAAATGAGATCCTCATTCAAAAGTATATAAAGTAAGTTAATCATGTTACCTTGGAGGCTACAAATATTTAGAATCATGATCAATAAGTACCAAGAGGGTTGGAAGTTTAGAAGCTAAGCGAATCGAAGAAGATAAGTTTCGTCAAAAGTCAGCAAGTTGGGAATGTTATAAATCTTACTTTTAGGTGAGACTAGGGTGTGGGTGCTTAACATGATAAGAAGGTGATTTTATGAGGTATTTTAGTCTCATTGTAGTCGTGTGTGAAGTTTTGATGTCAAGCGAGTTACGAAACAAAAGTCGTCACAAGTTACATTTATAAATTTTAATGAAATTTGGGTCTAACGTCATTGAGCTTTTATCTCAGTATACTTGGAGTTACGGAGTGATCCACCCACTAAATTGAAGGCCCCTGAGTCTAGTTTCATTAAAGAGTTCTTCAATGTGACATCGGAGTAAGGAGATATTCACATTTTCGCGGGACTGCGTATACTAGTTGGTGACAAGTAGGTGCGTCACCTACTTGCTTAAATGAAGGGATCAAATAAATCCCCAAAATGGGGCAGATTGAGGGCGGCAAAGAGGCCCTTTATATGGGATGATTCTCTCACATTTTCAACATAATCTCTGAGTAAAACATAGGAGAAAACCCCCTGCAACTCCTCCGCCAATAATCCCAGAAAAATCCTAGGTAATTTTTTGTGATAGGAAGTGATTATAGTGCCCAAAAACCCAGACATCTTGCTAGTTTCCCTTTCTTCTTCTTGGAGTTGCATTGAGGACGGATGAAAAAAGACTAAGTTTCGTGGGTTCTACTCAGTCCAAGGTAAGTTTATGCTTCTCTTCCCTTATCTAAGCAGAAACGAGTTGTAGCTCAATAAGGACTAGAACTTGCGAGTTTCGAAAGAGTTATATGATGTTTGTTGTTAGTTGGTTGTGAACTTAATTTTGAGTAGAATTCATGGCTGGTTTACATGAGACATGTCTTAATTATGTACTGTTGGCTGTGTTGCTCGATTTTAAAGGAAAGACAAGTCAAAAACGTGTTTTTGTAAGACGAAAAATTAGTATTTGAGTTGCTAAACTTGTGGGAATATTATGGGGTCATTTAAAGTTTAATTGTTGCTGAAAATTAGTAGCTATAATTGAATATATGGTGGTTAATGTTGTTGATAAATTCTGTAGGGAAGAAGGGTTTGAATATTTGAGCTTGTCGCTCGTCGGGATTGTTAAACAGTTTTGAAAAGCTTATTATGAGTATTTTTGATGTTGTTTGGGCTGTTGTTCGATGTTTTACTTGTAAGAAGTCATACAAACAGGGAGGTTTTTTCCATTTATCGTAAAACAAAGTGTGTCATTCAAATGCGATACGTTATGGCACTCATATAGTGACGATAGTATTGTTCATTCCTTGTAGACACATGACCTGCAGGTTAAGTGTAATGACCCGACCGGTCGTTTTGAGTACTGTAGCCATGTTCCCCCATTTATCGCTTATTCTCTGTTCGTTTGTTGTCATTTGACTTGTCAGGGTTGTTGGTTTAGTTCCGGGGATGTTTCGGAATGAGTAGGGACACTTAGTCCGAAGGTTGGAAGCCCAAACTGAAAGAGTTGACCGGATGTTGACTTATGTGTAAATGACATCAAAATGGAGTTTTGATGGTTCAGATGGTGATTTTGCACATAGGAGTGTGTCCGGATAGTGATTTAGAGGTCCGCATATGCAAAATTTGAGGTCAATCGGAGTTGGTTTGATAGGTTTCGGTATCTATTGCAGAAGTTGCAAATCCATTAGTTTCAATAGGCTTGAATTGAGGTGCGATTCATGTTTTTGATGTTAGTTGATGTGGGTTAAGGCCTCAACTAAGTTCATATTGTGTTTTAGGACTTGTTTGTATGTTTAGGTGCGGTCTCGGGGCCTCGGGAATGTTTCGGATTGAAATCGGGTTGGAGTTTGGACTTGGGGAAGTGCTAAAGAGTTTTAGTTCTGGTGCGATTGCACCTGCGAAGAATTGATCGCAGGTGCGCGATCGCAGAAGTGGTCATGGCATCGCAGGTGCAAATATTGTTGGTGATGAGGGGATGCGCAGGTGCGAGGAGTTTTCCGCATCTGCAGATCACAGATGCGGGAAGTGGAGCGCAGATGCGAGTATGGCAAGGGGCAGGAGTTTTTGCTGAAGCGGAGCCGAGGTCGCATGTGTGACTCCGTAGGAGCGGAGCCTGGTCCTCATAAGCAAAGGTAGGGGACCTTCATAAAAAACGCAGAAGCGGAATTTTCGGCCGCACCTTCGCGACCACAGAAGCAGTTAAGTGAACCGGAAGTGCGAGATGTCTAGCAGAATGCATAAAAATTGATGGCTTGAGGATTCTCTTATTTTTTGGACTTTCCAAGCTTGACTAGTGGCGATTTTGTGTGAGGGGTTTCACTAGATTACACGAGGTAAGAAACTTTTGGTCATTTTTATCAATTAATAGTGGATACCAATTGAATTTCCCCCATAGATTTGATGTTTTGGAGATGAAATTTGGTGATTTTTGGCCCACGTATTGGAGAGTAATATTTGGTGATTTGAGTGGCGATTTGAGGTCGGAATTGGGTGATTTTTTGCATGGTTGGACTCATTATTGAATATGTGTTCGGATTTTGCAAATTTTATTGGATTCCGAGAAGTCGGCCCGGAGTTGACTTCTTGACTTTTGTTAAAGAACTTAGCTTTATCGTATGGAATTGATTCCTATGGCTTGTATTGATTGTATTAAGTTGTTTATGGCTAGATTTGAGTCATTTGGAGGCTGATTTGCGAGGTAAGGGCTTGTTGGAGTAGGGATTTTGTGGTTTGAGATAAGTAACACTTCTAAACATGATATTGAGGGTATGAATCCCTGAACTACGTGTTATGTGGTTGGTGTTGAGGTGATGCACATGGTAGGTGATGGGCGTGTTGGCGTGTATCGTAGTAATTGTGACTTGGTTGATTCTGTGGAATTGTATAGTTACCCAATCTTTTTGTTATTCATGTAATCTCCATGTGTTAGAGAAATTGAGATGTGATCCGTGTTATAAATCATGTTTAGGCTATATGTTGGTACTTTTGGGACCCATAGAGTTCGTTTCTGCTGTTGAGTTATTTGCTTAAATTGAAGTTATGTACTCTGTTACATTCACCATTTGCATATCATATCTTAGTCTCTGTTATCATTTGTTGTTACATCATGTATCATTGTTTGGGCTGATTGACATGCGTTTTGTAAGCCTGAGAGACTGGAGAGACTGATGATTGAGTGAGGCCGAGTGTATGATTGTAATTGATATTTATGGGGCTAGGCTGCATGCCGCAGCAGGCATTATTGATTCATGATGGGATCGGGCTAAATGCCACAGCACAGCATGTTGGCTTACATTAGCGTTTTAGCAGGATCCACCAGTCTGACATACCAGCTGTGAGCACAGGTACCTTTGAGTGGTGAGTGCGAGTGTTGAGTGCGAGCGCTGAGTGCTTGAGAGTTTTGAGTGATTGGGAGAGCTGAGTGATTGAGCGTGCTGAGTGAGGTTGAATACTCCGAGAGCATGAGTATATGAGTTTATCATTGTGCTGCATTCTAGGTGACATGCATATTTGACATGTAGACATAATCCTCATATTAGCTATACTTGGATTATTTTTACCAATATTGAGCCCAAACTGTTGAACTTGAAAGTATGTATACCTTTCTGTACTGTGTACCACTGTATATGAGATTTATCTGAGCTATTACTGTCATTTTTCCTGTCATATATGTACTGTTATTATCTGAATTTAGACTGTACCTATTTTGAGCTCATCACTTCTTTCAGCCCAAGGTTAGTCCTGTTACTTATTGAGTACATTGGGTCGGTTGTATTTATACTACACTCTGCACTTCGCGTGCAGATCCAGGTACATCTGGACCCGATGGTTGCTAGACATGGAGCATAACCTGCTTGGAGACCTTTGAGGTAGCTGCTTTGGAGTCCGTATACCTCGGCTCTCCTTCTTTTAA
Organism: Nicotiana obtusifolia; assembly: GCA_002018475.1. Lineage (NCBI taxonomy): Eukaryota > Viridiplantae > Streptophyta > Magnoliopsida > Solanales > Solanaceae > Nicotiana > Nicotiana obtusifolia. The sequence continues at coordinate 76,323 of MCJB01000292.1, read as the reverse complement.
GTTTATGTAGCATTGTTCTATCTTTTCAGACAGTCGTATTAGAAGTTTTGACTGTGTTGTCATTTAGTAGCTCATGTACTCAGTGACACCCAAATTTTGGGGATTTTGTATTGAGTCGCGGTATTTCTTATCGTTTATTTATGAGATTTTTCACTGTTCAACTTATTTCACCATGTTTTCAACTCAAAATGCGTAGTTGTTTGTGATTGTCGGCTTGCCTAGTTCTGTGATAGACGCCAGCACGACATGTTTAGTTTTGGGTCATGATAAGTTGGTATTAGAGCCTAGGATACATTGGTCTCATGAATCATGAGCAGGTTTAGTAGAGTCTTACAGATCGGTACGAAGACATATGTACTTATCTTCGAGAGGCTACCGAACTATTAGGAAAGTTCACTTTCTTGTATTCTTGTCATGCGGTTTGTTGATTTTGGAAACAAAACATTTATTATTTTCTTCTCTCATAGTTGGTGAGGACATGTGCTACTAGATCGAGCGGACGGCCATGAGTTCAATAAGCTAGGGCCGCGATAGAGGCTGAGGTGCAGCTCGTACATCAGCTAGAGCATCACCCGAGGAGCCACCAGTTGCTCCAACTCAGGAGCAAATGCCAGATGTGGTTGAGCCGGTGGGACCAACTCAAGTACCAACTGTGCACATTGTGATTCCAGCCCTTCAGGAGGGTTGGCCCAGATATTGACTCTATGCACTAGAGGCTAGTCCCACCACAGCAAGGGTCATCCTTATAGACCCACTCAGATGACTTGTCCGGTTAATCCCGGCGCATCAGTTAGCCATGATGCATATATTGCTCGTTCGTTCAAGTCATCTCTTTGTGCCCTCCCAGCTTAGAGTTCATTTCGTGCTCGATTTGTTTAAGGTTCATCTATGCCAGGTTCTCCCAGTAGTTATTCTAGTTCTCGGTTTCCAATCCAGTCTCCACCACCATTGGCAGATCGGATTAGCTTTGAGTACGAGGAGTTTGGATATGTGTGGAGGCAGTGTCCCCATCGTTTTAGAGGTCCAAATCTGTTGAGGGGTCAGGTTATGACTTCCGTACCAGTTACTTCACCACCCGCACAACTAGCTCGGGGTGGGGCTAAGGCAGCTAAAGGTCGCCCTAGAGGGGGAGGCCGATCAGGTGGCAGTCAGGCTCGATGCTATGCTTTCCCTTCCAGGACAGAGATTATTGCTTCAGACGTAGTGATCACGTGTATTGTCTCAGTACGCCACAAAGATGCTTCCATATTATTTGACCCTATTTCCACTTATTCATATGTATCATCATATTTTTCTTGTTATTTAGATATGCCTTGTGAGTCCTTAGTGTCTCCTGTTCTTGTATGCCAGTGGGCGATTCTATTATTGTGGATCGTGTGTATCTGTCGTGTGTGGTGACCATTGGGAGATTTGAGACTAGATTTGATCTCTTATTTCTTAGCATGGTTGATTTTGACGTGATTCTGGGCATGGGTTGGTTATCCCCATGTCATGCTATTCTGGATTGTCACGCTAAGACCGTGAAGTTGGCGATGTCGGGGGTTGCCTAAGATAGAGTGGAGAGGTTCTTTAGACTATGTTCCCAGTAGGGTGATTTCATATCTGAAGGCTGAACGGATAGTTGGGAAAGGGTGTTTGTCATATCTTGCATTTGTGCGAGATGTTGGTGCTAATAGTCCTACATTAATTCAGTTCCGGTAGTGCGAGACTTTCCAGATGTGTTTCCTGCAGACCTATTGGGTATGTCGCCCGATAGGGATATCAATTTTGGTCTTTATTTGGTGTCGGGCACTCACCCATTTCTATTCTTCCATATCGTATGGCACCAGCAGAGTTGAAGGAATTGAAAGAGCAGCTTCAGGAGCTTCTTGATAAGGGGTTCATTTGGCCTAGTGTGTCGCCTTGAGGTGCAATAGTTCTGTTTGTGAAAAAGAAGGATGGTACTATGCGGATGTGCATTGACTATAGGCAGCTCAACAAAGTTACAATTAAGAACAAGTATCCTTGCCACACATTGATGACTCATTTGACCAGCTTCAGAGAGCTAGAGTGTTCTCTAAGATTGATTTGAGGTCTGGGTATCACCAATTGAAAGATTCGGGACTCAAATATTTTAAAGGCGGCATTCAGGACCCGTTATGGTCACTATGAATTCCTTGTGATGTCTTTTGGACTGACCAATGCGTCAGCAACATTCATGCATCTGATGAATTATGTTTTCCAGCCATATCTTGATTCGTTTGTCATAGTATTTATTGATGATATTCTTATGTACTCACGTAGCTAGGAAGAGCATGCACAACATTTGAGGATTGCACTACAAACGTTGAGGGAGAAGAAGTTTTATGCCAAGTTCTCCAAGTGTGAGTTTTAGCTCAATTCGATGGCGTTCTTGGGGAACGTGGTGTCCAGTGAGGGGATCACGGTGGATTTGAAGAATATTGAGGCGGTTCAGAGTTGGCCCATACCGTCTTCAGCTACTGAGATCCAGAGTTTTCTCGGCTTGGTTGGATATTATCATCACTACGTGGAGGTTTCTCCTCCATTGCAGCGCCTTTGACCAGGTTGACCTAGAAGGGTGCTCCATTCAGGTGGTCAGATGAGTGTGAGGAGAGCTTTCAAAAGCTCAAAACTGCCTTGACCCCAACTCTAGTTCTAGTTTTGCCTTCGGCATTGGGTTCTTATATAATGCATTGTGATGCTTCTCGAATTGGATTAAGTGTGTCTTGATGTAGGAGGGTTGAGTGATTGCTTATGCTTCATGCCAGTTGAAGCCTCATGATAAGAACTACCCCGTTCATGATATGAAGTTTGCAGCCATCGTTCATGCATTGATTTGGAGGTATTATCTCTATGGCGTGTCTTGTGAGGTATTTACCTATCATCGGAGTCTTCAGCACTTGTTCAAGCAAAAGGATCTTAAGCAGAGGCCGCGGAGATGGTTGGAGCTGCCAAAAGACGGTGATATTACTACTTTGTATCATCCCGAGAAGGCCAATGTGGTGGCCGATGCCTTAAGTAGAAAGGCGATGAGTATGGGTAGCCTTGAGTAGACCGCTTGCATCAGATGTTCAGGCCTTGGTCAATCAGTTCGTAAGGTTAGATGTTTCAGAGCCTAGTCGGGTTTTAGCTAGTGTGGTTTCTCGGTCTTCTTTATCTGATCGCATCAGAGAGCGTCAGTACGACGACCCCCATTTGATTGTCCTTAAGGACACGGTTCAGCACAGTGATGCCAAGGAGGTTTCTATCGGGGATGATCGGGTGTTGCGGATGTAGGGTCAGGTTTGTGTGCCCAATATAGATAGGCTACGTGAGTTGATTCTTGAGGAGTCCCACAATTCGTGATATTCCATTCATCGGGTGCCACGAAGATGTATCAGGACTTGAGGCAACAGTATTGGTGGAGAAGAATGAAGAAAGATATAGTGGGGTTTATAGCTCGGTGTTTGAATTGTCAATAGGTCAGTACGAGTATCAAAGGATGGGCAAAGGCTTGAGATTCCTGAGTGGAAATTGGAGCATATCAGCATGGACTTCGTAGTTGGGCTCCCACAGACTTCTGAAGAAGTTTGATGCTATTTGGGTGATCGTGGACAAGCTGTATAAGTTGACGCATTTCATTCCAGTTGGGACTACCTATTCTTAGGAGCGGTTGGTTGAGATCTACACCCGCGAGATTATTTGCCTTCACGGTGTGCCGATGTCTACTATTTTAGATCGGGGGCATATAGTTCACATCGCAGTTTTGGAGAGTAGTGCAGCGAGAGTTAGGCACACAGGTTGAGTTGAGTACAACATTCCACCCTCAGACAGACGGACAGTCTGAGTGCACCATTCAGAAATTAGAGGATATATTACGAGTTTGTGTCATAGATTGCGAGGGTTCTTGGGATCAGTTTATACCGTTTGCAGAGTTTGCCTTCAACAACAGTTACCAATCGAGTATTTAGATGGCTCCGTATGAGGCATTGTATGGGAGGAAGTGACGATCTTGGGTTGGTTGGTTCGAGCTGGGCGAGGCTAGGCTATTGGATACTGACTTGGTTCAGGATGCTTTGGAAAAGGTTTAGTTGATTCAGGATTGGCTTCGCATGGCTCTGTCTAGGTAGAAGAGTTACGCCAATCAGAAGGTTTGCGATGTTGCCTACATGGTGGGAGATAAGGTATTGCTCAGAGTTTCGCCCATGACGGGTATTATGAGGTTCGGGAAGAAGAGCAAGTTGAGCCCTCTGCATATTGGCCCTTTTGAGGTGCTCGAGAGGATTCTAGAGGTGGGTTACAAGCTTGCATTGCCACCTAGTCTATTGAGTGTTCATCCAGTGTTTCATGTTTCCATGCTCCGAAAGTATTTCGGTAATCTGTCTCATGTTTTGGACTTCAGCACGGTTAAGTTAGATGCGGATTTGACTTATGATGTAGAGATGGTGGCCATTTTGCATCGGCAGTTTCGACAGTTAATGTCAAAGAATATAGCTTCAATGAAGGTAAAGTAGAGAGGCCAGCTAGTCGAGAAGGCTACTTGGGAGACCGAGCGGGAGATGCGGAGCCGATATGCACACATATTTGAGACTCTAGGTATGGTTCTAGACCCGTTCAAGGACGACCCAACCGCTCGTTTAAGAGGGGGAGATTGTAACGACTCAACCGCTCGTTTTGAGTATTGTAGCCTCATGCCCCCATTTATTGCTTAATCTATGTTTGTTTGGTTTTATATGACCTGTTGGGGTAGTTGGTTTAGTTCCGGGGATATTTCAGAATGAGTTGAGACACTTAGTCCCATGGATGGAAGCCGAAGTTGAAAGAGTTGACCGGATGTTGATTATGCATAATGACCCTGGAATGGAGTTTGATGGCTCTGGTAGCTCCACATGGTGATTTTGGACTTGGGAGTGTCTCCGGATGGTTATTCGGAGGTCTGTAGGTAATCTTGGCTTGAATTGGCGAATGTTGGAAAAGTTGAAGTTTGGAGAGTTGAAAAGTTTGACCGAGAGTTGACTTTGTTGTTACCGAGCACAGATTTTGGTTCTGTAAGATAGAATAGGTTTGTTATGTCGTTTATGACTTGTGTGCAAAATTTGATGTTAATCGAAGTTTGTTTGATAGGTTTTTGCATCGATTGTAGAAGATGGAAATCCATTAGTTTCGATAGGCTTGAATTGAGGTGCGATTCATGTATTTAATGTTAGTTGATGTGGGTTAAGGCCTCGACTATGTTCGTATTTTGTTTTAGGACTTGTTGGTATATTTGGGAGGGGTCTCGGGGGGCCTCGGGAATGTTTCAGATTGAAACTCCTGTCCCTGGCCACATTCGTATGAAATTGATTCCTATGGATTGTATTAATTGTATTAAGTTGTTTGTGGGTAGATTTGAGTTGTTGGAAGACCGATTCACGAGGCAAGGGCTTGTTGGAGTAGGGATTTACGCGATTTGAGGTAAATAACACTTCTAAACTTGAAAGTGAGTGTACGAATCCCTGAACTGCACGCTACATGGCTGGTGCTAAGGTGGCGCACATGCTAGGTGACAGGCGAGTGGACGTGCACCGTAGTAATTGTAACTCGGTTGTTCCGTGGAATTGTGTAGTTACCCAATCTTGTTGTTATTCATGTAATCTCCATGTGTTAGTGAAATTGAGTTGTGATCCATATTTGAAATCATGTTTAGTCTATATGTTGGTAATGTTAGGACCCACGGAGGTCGTTTCTGCTATTGAGTTATATTCTTATATTGCAGTTATGTACTCAGTCGCATTCATCATTTACATATCATATGTCAGACTCTGTTTTCATTTATTGTTCCATCAAGTATCATTGTTTGGGCTGATTAACATGAGTTTTCTGAGCCCAAGATACTGCAGAAACTAATGATTGAGTGAGGCCGAGGGTTTGATTGTAAGTGATATTTATGGAATGGGGTTGCACGCCGCAGCATGCCATGTTGGGTAATATTAGCGCTTGGACTGGATCCGCCCCCTCAGAGTCTGATATACCACCTGTGAGTGCAGGTACCTTTGAGTGCTGAGTGCGAGTGCGACTGCGAGTGATTGAGAGTGTTGAGTGATTTGGAGTGCTGAGTGATTGATCATGCTGAGAGAGGTTGAATACTCTAAGAGCATGAGTATATGAGTTTATCAGTATGTTGCATTTCAGGTGACATGCATATTTGACATGTTGACATAGAGATGTAATATTCCTCATGTTAGCTATAATTGGAAAATTTTCACCAATATTGAGCCCAAACTGTTGAACTTGAAAGCATGTCTATCTTTCTGTACTATGTACCACTATTTACGAGATTTCTCTGAGTTATTACTGTCATTTTTCCTGTCATATCTGTATTGTTATTATTTGGATTTGGACTGTACCTATCTGAGCTCGTCACTGCTTTCAACCCAAAGTTAGTCCTGTTACTTGCTGAGTACATTAGGTTGGTTGTACTCATACTGCACTCTGCACTTCGTGTGCAGATCCAGGTACATCTGGACCCGGTTGTTGCTAGACATGGAGCATTACCTGCTTGGAGACCTTTGAGGTAGCTGCTTTGGCATCCACAAACCTCGGCTCTCCTTCTTTCAGTTTATGTAGCATTATTCTATCTTTTCCGGCAGGCATATTAGAAGTTTTGACTATGTTGTCATTTAGTAGCTCATGTACTCAGTGACACCCGGATTTTTGGGAATTTTTTTTGGCTAAATATATATTTTATTAATAGAAACAAAATGCAAAAGTAGAGGGGGACATAAACCTTACCTCCCAAAAGAAAATGTATGTACTGATAGTCTTCCTAAAGTGATAACTAAAAGTACCTAGGTAGTAGTAAGGAGCTAGACCTATGATGATGTAACGATTGTCTATTCAACGAGCTAGATAATCGTATGTACAAAAACAAAGTATGATTTTTCTAGGTCAGTTATACAAAAAAGTACATATGTTTCTATCTCCACTAAGTGGGTGAGGGATTCGATTCCTTCTATATACTTCTGACATCTATCTGTGGTGTCAAGATTTTGCAAAAGTGTGACAAAAAAGCACGAGCTATCTTCTATTTTGCTTTGGCCTCGAGGGTATGGAATGCTAGGTTGAAGATGGCTATCAAAATATATCTTGTGCCTGGATAGCGGTGTTGATTGTCCTGTTGTCTGGGCAATTTTCAGACAACTGTTGTTGGTTACTAGAACTGATGTGTACTGAGTGTTGGGGCTGCTGTTGACTGTTTGGCTTGCTACTTCTGAACGATTGTGTTGTTTGTTTTTGTTTTTGAGAGATCAAGTGTAAAATCAGTGTGTTCAGTTGATGTGTCCTCCTGCATTTGCTGGCACTTTTGTCTTCCTCTGAGTCTGCCTTTAGGTGAGTGCTTGACCTGTTGTTGTTCCTATATGGGTGTTGTTTCTACTGGTGGTGTGTTGACTGTGCTCCTGTGTCATTGGGCTGCTGCTAAATGGTTTTTGCTTTTGTATATTATTGCTCCTATGCTGCTGTGTGTTGACTGGATTTCTGTGGAGTATGAGATATGGAATGATCCATGATGATTGTTGTTGTTGCAACAGATTAAGCACTAAGAGTGCTAATACCACACATTGTAACTGCAGCAATGATATGGACCAGTCCAAACTAACAGCAGTGTTGGGAAATGTACTAAAATCAGTGACGGCATTGATGTAGTCCTTCTTTTTGGTTCTGATTGTTGGAGCTGTTGGTGCTATGAAGATGTTTCTGTTGTTGGTGTATCAGTTGGTCTGGATTTATGTCTGGATCATCTGTGTTGGCTTGAGATTGCTGCTTCTATTGGCTATTTTTTGAATGTATTGATGTATCATGTAACTGCTGGTTACTTGGTGGTTTCTTGTTTATGTTGTTTCTCCTGTGCAGCTGAGTGTTGGTTGGGTTTCTATGATGTGTGGTGGCTGGAAAGGTCCGTGATGATTGCTGTAATTGCAACAGATTAAGCACTAGGCGTGCTAATACCACATATTGCGGTTACAGCAATGATGTGGACCTCTCCAAGTTGTCTACAGTGTTGAGAGATTTATTGAATTCAGTGATGACATCTTCTGAGGTGAGATTGATGATTTTGATGATTCTTCTTTCTTTGCTGGTGCTGTGATTCTGAGAAGTAGGGTTGTTGTTGCTGAACATCTCTTGTTGCTTGCAGTTGTGTATTTGCTGGAGTTGCACAAAGTGTTTGAGTCCAGTTTACTTACCAAAGAGGCAATGGAATGAGCATTGAAAATGCTAATACCACACATTGCTTCTTCAGCGGTAAATTAATCCCAAGAGTGTATCATTTCTTGTGATAGAATGATGAGCAACTGATGTTGTCTTATGGTGCTACTACTATTTTGGGCGTGTCTTCCCTGTTGTTGGTATGAAAACTGATATGCATTTGAGTATTGCAGTTGGTGCATTGTATGTCTGGCTTCTTCTCGACTGGAACCCTTGATTTTGAGTCCAAAGTGATGGCAGCCCAGGCTGGTTACCATAGTAGTTAAATCTTGGTAATAGACTGGATATGCCAGTGTACCTGCAATCAATAGGAAACAAGTTATGTAGGCTTCCAGTTGAGTGTGCTGGATTGTGGAGTTGATTATGCCAGTGTTTCCTGCAAGAGATAGCAGCATGTTTGTGTGAAGCCACTGCCCCAGTCTCTCTTCATTACTGGTGTTGTGATTGTCCTTGTGATCTCCCATAGGCTTTTTGCTGATACCATGCTTTGCTTTAATCAACCAGTGTGCTTGCAGAGGTAAAAAAACATGTTAGTAAAGTATTATTTGATCTCAGGCTCATGCTAGTGTTCCCTTTTTATGGGTTTGGAAGATTATGTGCCTGAAGCTCAGTGTGAGGCCACTGTCCCATTTTATTATTTACTATTTTGCTACCTTCACTCTTATGTATGGACATTGCATTTTGTCCTCATTTAGTATCCTTCTGCCTTGTGAGTCTAGCTGCCAGAAATCATGACATTCAATTCTCCCAACTTCAAGTGCATAATTTGCTAGGTGGTCAGCTAGTTTGTTTCCTTCCCTATATATGTATGTCACCTTGAGTGTGAAATCTTCTTTCAGTTACAGCACCTCCTCCACTTGCTCAGCTATGCACCAAGGTTGTTTCCATATGCCATTGATCATGTTGTTCAGAAGCATTGAGTCTGTTTGCAGCCATATGTGGGGAAAGTTGTGTGATCTGCAGAATCTTAGAGCCTCCACAATGGCTGCTGCTTCTGCTATTGTGTTTGTTCCTTCTGGGATTTCTTTACCAAGTGCATAGAAAATCTCCCCTGCTTCATTTCTTACACAGAAACCTATTGCAGTCCTTCCTGGATTTTATTTGGATGCTCCATTGGTATTGACTCTAAGCCATCATTCCATTAGGAATTCCCAGACAACTTTGTTATATTTTAGTCTTGGAGTGTAGTTTTCCATCATGTGCAGAAGATCTTGCCATTTGTGTGGGACATTGATTCCTGGCTTTCTAATTTGAACCAGAGCTTGTAAAATGTTGTAGAAATCTGATAAATGACTCCACTAACAGTAACTGATTCACCATATTTATAGCCGTTCCTTCTTTTCCGAAGTTCCCACACAATGTAAGAGAGGATAGCCTGCAGCACTGGTTTGAGCCTGGGGATTGTATGTGTTGTCTAGCATTTGGTTATTGCTTGATAGAAAGATAAGCCCTCCCATGTTATTCCTGCTCTTGATAGGAAATATTGCAAAACTTTGGTTGCAGTGGTGGATGTCAAGAAAAGTTGCACCAACGTTTCCTCCTTTGGTTCTGTGCAACACCAGCATCTTGATGGCATGTGGTATCCCAATCTCCTCATGAAATCATCTAAAGGCAGTTTAGCCTTCCAAACTTTCCACATAAAGAAAGCAATCTTAAATAGTAGTCCTTGCACCCATATTATTTTGAAAGCCCTTTTAGGTTCATCTCTCCTTCTAAGGTACTGCCAAGCAGATTTGACACTGAAGTGCCTTTGAGTTTCTAACATCCAGTATGGTATATCTATGTTTTCCTCCTTGATTGGTGGTCTTACAGTTTCTACTATACGCATCGCAAGCTCTTGAGGCAAGATCTCTGATAGCTTGTCCAGATTCCAATCTCCATCTTTCAGTACATCATACACATTATATATGGATTCATTAATTGCAAAATCATTTGGCACAGTAAAGTACAGTGTTCCCAGTCCAATCCAGTTATCAAACCAAAAAAGTGAGGATCCCATTTTTGGGTGCCAGATGATTTGACGCTCAACGATGTCCCTACATTCCAGCATTTTCCTCCATATGTGTGATCCCTTTTTCCATGGAACTATTACTGTATTTCACTTCTTGCAGTATTTCTGACACGTGAATGCACTCCAGAGGCTTGGCTTGGTTCTGAAGTTCCACCATAGTTTGCAGAACAAGGCTTTAGACACATCATGCAGCGATCTAAGACCTGTTCCACCTTCATCATAGGGCATACATAGAGTGTTCCATGATGCCTAGTGTCTACTGTTACCTCCAACAGTGCTACTCCAGAAAAATTGTGCAAAGAGCTTATGTAGCTTGTTGATGACATAGTTGGGTGGATTGACAGCAAAGAGTAAGTGTATTGGCATGCTTTGAAGGACATGTGAGATCAATATTGCCCTGCCTCCTACTGAAAGTAATTTTCCTTTCCAGGATTGCAATTTATCTAATGCCTTGTTGATGAGTCCTTGATAGTACAACATCTTCCTTCTAGAGTAAAAGATAGGGCAGCCTAGGTATGTGAAGGGGAAATCTTGCCTTCCTATACCAGTGATTCTTTCCACTTTTGTAACCAAATCAAGGCTAGCAGAATGATGCATATACACAGCAGATTTGCTTTTGTTAACCATCTGCCCTGATGCTGCCTCATATGCGTTCAAGATTTCCATTATCAGTTGTAAGGAAGTGGCATTAGAAGAGGAGAAAATGATTGTGTCATCTGCATATGATAGGTGGTTTATTTTTGGACTCTACTTGGGCAGTCCAAAATCACAAAAATATAAGTTTAGGTGCAGAGCATTTAAACTTCTTGAGAGAGCTTCAGCAGTAAGAATGAACATAGTAAGTGATAGTGGATCTCCTTGCTTGTCACCTCTTGATGATTTGAAGAAGCCGTGTGACTGTACATTGATGAGTACTGAGTACCAGTTGTTCCCAATGATATCAAACACCATTCCAATAAAGCTCTCGCAGAACCCCACAAGTGTTTGTCAAGAATAACCATAATAATCTATCAAAAGCTTTTGTCATGTCAAACTTAATCACAACATTTGGCCCAGCTTTTGTTCTAAGTCGAATGTCTGTGATTATTTCCTGTGTCAGGAGAACATTTTCAACTATGGTCCTTTCTTTAACAAAGCCTGCTTGTTCTTGAGAGAACAAAGTAGGCAGTAGTTCCACCATCCACCCATGTATGACTCTTGAGAAGATATTATTGATGAAGTTGCTTAAGCTAATGGGCCTCATGTCAGAGAAATTTGCCACCTCCTTCTTTTTGAGAAGCAGTACCAAATTTGTGTGTATCATGCATTTTGGTAACTGTTTCCCTAAGAAGAATGCATTAGCCATGTTGTGTATGTCTTCTCCAATGATATCCCAGCATGCATGGTAGAAGGCACCTGTGAAACCATCTGCCCCCCCCTGCACTTTCACCATTTAACAGAAGAGATCTTGCTTAACTTCTTCTATTGTGGGCTACTTGATCAATTCTGCATTTTGCTCCATGTTTATCAAGAGAGGGATGTTATCAAGTATGCTAAAATCAGTTGGAGTTGTATTCTCTGTGAACTGTTCTTTATAGAAATTGACAGCTTCTTTTGCAATTAGTTCCTCTTCTTCTATCCAGCTGCCAGAACTGTTTTGAATCCTCCTTAGCTGGAGTCTTTTCTTCGACCATTTACTTGAGCATGAAAGAACTTGGTATTTCTATCTCCATCCTTGAACCATGCCATGCCTGCCTTTTATTTCCAGAATTCTTCTTCTATTGCTAGATGCCTAATTAGTTGTACTTGGACCTTTTGTAGTCTTTTTCTATTCTGCTGAGTAGGTCTTTCCTCAAACTGCTTTTCATGAACAAGAACCACTTCCTCCATGCTTGCAATATTTTGAAATATGTCTCTATATGTTGCTTTACTCCAAAGTGACAGAGCCTTTTTGAGCTCTTGAGTTTGTGATTGAAAAGTATGAAGGGATCACCATAGAAATATGCTTGCCAATTCTCTCTCACTACTTCTTTGAAGGAGTCATGTTTGATCCAGAAGTTGAGAAATTTGAATGGCTTCTTGATTGGCATTGCTTCAATGTCACACTTTAATAAGAGTGGATTGTGATCGGAGCCATCTTAGATAGATGAGTAACCTCTATCCTTTGGAAAGTTTGCTGGAATTCTATGTTAGCTAGGCATCTATCTTACCTTTTGAAAATGCAATCTTCCTCTGCTGTACCATTCCACCATGTGAAGATACTGCTTATGAAACCAAGATCAGTTAGGTTGCAAGTGTTGATGCAGTGTCTGAAGTCATCTACTTCATTGAGGGGCACAGGTAGGCCTCCAAATTTTTCTTCTTCATCCCATATCACATTGAAATCTCCCCCTACCAGCCATGGGTCTGTCATGTCTTGAGCCATAACATGCAATGAGTCCCACAGTTCAATTCTCTCTATTGGATCACACTTAGCGTATACTAGTGTGAGAATGAGTTCCACATGTGTTTCTGTGTCGAATAGCCTCAGAGTTAGTTGTTGTACCATGTCATACAGTACTGTGATTTCATACATGTCATCAACGAAGGCCCAGATTTTGTTGGAGACATTAACCACATCTTGAGAGAAGCCAATCTTCCTTCTGTATTTGTCCATCTTTCTTGCTTGCTGCATTGGTTCTAGAATGCCAATGAATTCAAAGTAATGTTTTTTGTGCAGTGTGATGAGCCTTTCAAAAGCCTTCATTGTGTTCACTGATCTCACATTCCATATGATTGCATCCATTATTGATTGTTGGAGTGTGTTAGAGCTCTTCTTGTTTTAACCCCTGTTGCAAAGGCATTGTTGTGATCTTTGTTTTGCTTCTTCCTGCCTTTGGTTGCGGATTTCACCTTGGCTATCTGTGTTGGAGAGAAATCCCCTTGTTTAGCAACCTTTAGAAAGTTCTAGGCAGTAGACTCTTCATCAACATCTTTGCCATAGAGTTCATTGTATTCTGTTTGATCTCCCACTGCTGCTGCAATGCTGAGATTCTTTGGTTTGGTTATTGCTGATTGTTTTATCTCTTTGGATCTTGAAAGGGTTAGGTCCAGTGAAGCCAATTTTCCAGTTTCTCCTTGAACTTCTTATTGATCGAACCTATTTTTTCTGTTAGTTGTGCCTCAATTGTGATTTGGCTTCTGCTTCATGAGCTGCAATGTTGGCTTGTCCTTGGCTGGTGTTTTTCAGCATCAGTTGATTATTTTCCTCCTTGCTGTTGTTTTTTGTTACTGTGTCAGTAGTATTTGCAGTACCATTTTCACTTTGATCATCCTCCTCAATTGCCTCACCAGCTGCCTCATCTTCACTTTGCATTTCTTCTGGTATTTCTCCTTCCTTTGAATCTTCTTCTATTTGATCTGACCATAATCTCCCAGGACTTCCATGTGGCTTCTCAAGCTTCTTTTCTGATTCTGCATCTGCAGATTTCTTTCCTGCAGTCTTGGTCATTGCTTTCTCTACAAGAGCATCTTGTGATGGAATATCTTGATGAGAGATGTTGGTGGTAACCACAGTTGTGTTGAAGTGGATTCCTTTATGATTTCTTTCCTTTTCCCTGTATGCAGTTGTGTTTCTTCATATGCAGATTGTTCTATGATGTTCATTTCAGCAATTTTGAGGCTTTTCATTCGTCCTGCAGAGTGCAGCAAGTTCGTCGTTCCTGTTGTTTGCTTGTTGGTCTTGCTTTTCAAAATTGCAGCTGATGATGAATTGAGGGCAGCTGTTGCAGTGCATGTAGGTTCCTCTGCTAGTTGCAATGGTGGTGCTGAGCATGTGAGAGTAGGGGTGATCTTTTGACCAGCTGCTTCTTCAATAAACTCCAACTGGTTGTCCTCATTATCACTACTTTTTTCCATATCCAGCATAGCAAATTTGTTGGATGTCTCCATATCCAGCATAGCAAATATATTGAGTCGCAATATTTCTTATCTGTTATTTATGGGAGTTTTCACTATTAAACATATTTCATCATCCTTTCAATTCAAAATGCGTAGTTATTTGTGATTGTCGGCTTTCCTAGTTCTGTGATAAGCACCATCACGACATGTTGAGTTTTGGGTCATGACATTTAGTTAGGATTGGCTTCGTACAACACAGTCTAGGTAGAAGAGTTATGTTGATCGGAGGGTTCGTGACTAAGCATTTATGGTAGGAGAAAGGGTTTTGCTGCAGGTTTCACCCAAGTAGGGTGTGATAAGGTTCGGGAAGAAGGGTAAGTTGAGCACTAGGTACATTGTTCCTTTAGAGATCCTTGAGAGAGTTGGTGAGGTGGCCTACAAGCTTGCATTGCCACACAGCCTATCAGCGATCCACCTAGAGTTCCATGTTTCCTTGCTCCGGAGCATTATGGTGATTCGTCCCATGTATTAGATATCAGTTAAGTCCAATTGGACATGGATTTGACATACGTTTAGGAGCCTGTGTTTATCTTGGACAGATAGGTCTGGAAGTTAAGATCAAAGAACATTACTTTAGAGAAGGTTCATTGGAGGGGTCATCCGGTCGAGGAGGTGACATGGTTGACCAAGCACTACATGCGGAATCGCTATCCTCACCTTTTCGTCACTTCAGGTATGTCTCTATGCACGTTCGAGGACGAACGTTTATTTTAGGAGGGGGAGAATATAGTGACTCGACTGATCGTTTTGTGTATTTGCGCCCCAATTCCCTTTTTGATGCTTTACATATGTCCATTTTTGGTTTTATGACATGCGGGGTTGTTAGTGTTGTTCTAGGAGGATTTTGGGTTGATTTGGATCCTTTGGTTCTTGGGTTAGAAGCCTAAGTTAGAAATATTGACCAAACTTTGGCTGTTATGAAAATAACCATGGAACTGTGTTTTGATGGCTCTGATAGTTTCGTATCAAGATTTCCTTGGGACTATGCTCGGAATCGAATTCGAAGGTCCGTAGGTTGATTTGTATTGTTTTGCCGAAAGTTGGCAACTTGAGGTTTAGAAGATTTTCCAAGTTTGACCGTAGGTTGACTTTTGGCTATCGGGTTTGGAATTTGGTTTTGGGACTTGAATAAGTCTGCTGTGCTATTTATAAATTGTGTACAAAATTCGGTGCCATTTGGAGTTGATTTGATAGGATTCGGACGCTTGACTGCAATTTTAGAGGTTCGTGAACTTTGCTTTGAAATTTATACGTTTTGATGTCCAATTCGTAGTTCTAGATGTTATTTTTGTGTTTTGATCACGCGACTGAGTTCGTATAATGTTATTATACTTGTGTGGATGTTTGGTTTGGAGCCCCGAGGGCTTTGATGAGTTTCGAAATGGTTTGAACTGAAAATAGGTTGCTAGTGTGCTAGTGGTGAAGTTGTCGCAATTGTGAGCACCAGCATCACAATTGCGAACATAACCGGGGGCCTCAGGTATTGCAATTGTGAAATTTGGGTTTGGGTAGGTAAGTTCGCATTTGTGATATATTTTCTCGCATTTGCGAGGAGGACAGATTTCGCATTTGCGAATTCTGTGTCGCAATTGCGACATCTCCTTGGTTGGTCAGTAGTCGGAATTGCGAGCTTTTCTTCGCAATTGTGAACCCAGTGTCGCAATTGTGACACCTGTAACTGAATATAAGGGCTGGGGAGTCGGGATTTCATATAATTTTCATTCATTTTAGAACCCTAGACTCGGTAGGAGGCGATTTGGAGAGGGGATTTTCATCTACAAACATTGGGTAATTGATACTAATCAATTTTACAACTATATTTCATGACTATATCTTAGATTTAACAACAAATTTATGAATCAAAGAGGAAAGTTTGGGGATTTTTGTCAAAGTTTTGGAAAATGAAGATTTGAGTTTTAAGAGTCGATTTGGGATCGGATTTGAAAACAAAACACATATGTTGGCTCGTGGGCTTATTGGTAGTCAAAATCTGTCCTTGGACCCGGGTTTTGACTGGATGGGCCCGGGGTTGACTTTTGTTGATTTTGGAAAGTGTGTAAAGATCATAAAATTTATCTATTATAATTGGTTTCTCTTGCATTATTTGATTTTATTAAGTCAATTTTTGTTAGATTTGAGCCGTGTGGAGGCGAATTTTAGGGAAAAAGCTATTTTCAAGGGTTGAGTTGGCCTAGTTGAGGTAAGTATCTTGCCTAAGTTTGTGTTTGGGAATTACTCCTAAGGATTTGGATTGATTGTGCTATTTGTATTATGTGGAAGACGTGTACACGAGGCGACGAGTGTGTACACGAGCAATATGTAGTATTTTGACTGGTTTAGCTAATTAGACTATTTCCATGCATTTAATTGAATTGTCATAACATAAAATTTCTTTCATTGTTAACTTTACTCTCACATGCTCTATTTGACTTACTTAGCACTTGTTCTATCTCTTTTGTTATATTTTCTCTTATATGCTTAGGTGAAGTTGTTACCTCCCTTATTGTCTTGTTACCTCTTTATTGTTGCATTAGTTTTACTTGAAGTTGTTATTTCGTCGGAATTATCTTCTTGTTGGGTTATTGATGTTGAAGTTGTGAAAGCTTTTATCACATTGAGGTTGAAGTTGTTGATTGTTGAGATATCTTTCCTCGTTGAACATTTCTCATTCATTTTGTTATTATTGAGATTCTTGTACACATTGTGGTTGAACCATGGGCTATTTGTTGTGATAACTTGGTATTGTTGGTTTTCGCAAGTTGCGGCATATGGGCACTTGCGGTGCGAGTTATTATTATGTTGTGATATTGATACGCATATGGTGGTATAAGGATAAGGGTTGATACGCATGCGGTGAGAGAAGGCGGGCTTGATACACGTGTTGCTAGTAAGGAAATTACTTGAAGTCACGCGGTGAGATAAAGGGGCTAAAACGCGTGTAGATATTTCCAAAAAAATATTTTTAAAAATAAATGCAAGGCTCACACGTGATACAAGGAAATATTGTGATTAGAATTGTGAAATATGAATATGAGACGTGGTACCTCAATTGTGACTCTTGTTGTATAACCCATGTTAAAAAGGCTTGTTGGTTGAACAGTTCTTGTTGTTTCTTCATTTTTTTACTTTTAATTATCCGTATTTGTCTACCTGTTGTTTTCTCACGAGTTCACTCCTTGTTTCCTTTACCGCTTAAATTTCAGTTTTTAGCTTACATTATTGAACTGCTTACTTGTCATTTACTTTCTCAGTTTTTACTATTAGACTATGCTATATTCCATTTAGTTTCTTTTATCCTAGTAGGTGTCTTGACCTGGCCTCGTCGCCACTCTACCGATGTGGTGTACTCATACTATGTTTCTGCATATTTTTTTGTGCAGATCGAGGTACATCTGTTTGTGCTGGACGTTAGTGATCATTCAGCCATTTCCGGGGACTTCAATGTATACCTGCCCAACGCTCACAGGCCTCGGAGTCACCTTCCGCCATTTCCTTGTTACTGTTTTATTCTCTATTCAAATACTGTTGTATTACAGATTTTAGTATAATTTTGTAGAGCTTATGACTCAGTCTCACCAGGTTTTGGGAATATTATATTGTGGTTCAGTATTGAGATTTTTATGAGTCTTATCAGTTTTATATATGTTTTTAGTCGTTACTTTCTTTTTTATTCTCTTGTTTGTATGGCTCACCTAGTCTTAGAGACTAGGTGTCATCACGACATCGTAAGGTGGGAATTTGGGTTTGTGACTATCTTTTTCGGCATCGATGTCCCTTCCTTGGTTTTGACTTCTTTTTTGAACTTGTAGGAGATTCTTCTTCCTTTTCTGAAGCTTCTCTTTTTTTCTTTTGCTATTTTTCTTGCTTTGCAAGGGTTTTTTTGCTTCTTTTGTTGGAGTTCCTCCTCTTGGAGTTTGTGGAGTTTTCTCCTTTTTGTTGGAATTCTTTTTGAATTTCTGGAAGTTTACCTTTTTCTTTTCCTGAATTCAAATCTTTTGTTGTCTTGGACTTTGCATCTTTCGCCTATTTATGCTTGACACCTTCACTTAGGTCTTCGTCCAAAAATACATGTTTCCAGTGCGCTCGAGGAGGTCAGGCAAAGAGGGGGTATTGCTCTTAAGCACATAGAAGGGTATATGCTAAGATATGGTTGTCCAAGGAAAAGCTTAAGCCTCAAAGGGGGGAAATGCTAGGGACTGATGTCGTTTGGTAGGATTGAAAGGCTCAAACAGGTCAAAGATGGCCTACAATCCTTTCCTAAGCCAGGCGTTACTCATGATTTTGCCTCAAGAATCATTTGGGCCAAGTTCTAGACCAACAATGCAATGCAATGAATTTTTAATCTAAGGCTCACCACGCAATGCACATGAAGCGATGAAGTCAGCTTTGGTCTTACCCTAAATATAAGCACAAGATTTTTCTAGCATCATTAAGGCATAAATAAGAGGTACCTCATGAATCTATTTTACCACGAAACTGATTCTCTCCATCATACCCCTTTTAAAACTTATTCTTTCTCATGCACACTCCCAACTATGTTGATACCAATAAAGTCAAGATATTGATGATGATTTTCTTTCTTTTTCTTTTTTTTTCTTTTGTGATTTTCGATTGACGAAACCAAACCCGATGAAAGGTTCCTTTTTTAAATTTTTTTTTTGTTTTTTTATATTTTTTTATTTTTATTTAATTAATTTTTGTGATTTTTATAAAGAGAATTGAATGTAAAACTAGCTTTCTAGTTGCCGTTCCAAAGTGTATCGAATCTTTTAAATGTAGACAGGCTTTTTGGTTATCATTACAAAGCGATATCGGAGCATTGGATGTTAGATGTGCTTTGTAGTTACCGTTCTGAAGCGATATCGTTGCATTTGAATCTCCACGCGGTGGGAGTATTTGACTGGAAATGAAATCTCCACACGATGGAAGTGACTGGAATGTAAATCTCTATGCAATGGGAGTGACTGGAATGAAATCTCCATATGATGGGAGTGACAGGAATATAAATCTCTCCGTGATGGGAGTGACTGAAATGAAAATCTCCACGCGATGGGACTGACTAAATATAAATCTCCATGTGATGGGAGTGACAGGAATGTAAATCTCCGTGCGATGGAAGAATATTTTTTTTTTTGGTCTTTAAAATATGAGATTGAACCCGGGAAGGGACCTCGATTGATTTTCTTTTTGTTTTTGAAAGATAGGATCGAATCCAAGAAGGATTCTCGATTGTTTTTATTTTCCTTTTAGCTTTTGAAATATTTGGAACTGAACACATGACAGGTTCTTGATTCTGTTTCCTTTTGATTGATTTTTTTCATTTTTTGAAAGATGAAGCCAAACCCAAAGGAAGGGTCTTAACTTTCATTTTGAACTTAATATTTTTTGGGAAGGATTAGACCGAACCCGAAGAAAGGGTTGTGACCCATTTTTTTATTTTTTATTTCAATAAGAAAATGAGAACGAACCCGAAGGTTGCCTACGTATCTCGTAGAAATGGGAATCGGGTCAAGCGTAGTTCAAGAAGATTAGAAATAGAAGGAAAGCATTTTTTGGACTTTCATTTCCTTTTTTTTTTTAAATTTTTATTTCCTTATGAGAGGCTTGTAACGAAAGAAAATAAAGATATTTTTTTATTTTGAGTTTCCTCAAGGAGGAGTTATGAAGGAAAATATTTTTGGATTTTGATTTTGATGACTTCTAGAGAAGCAACGGAGGAAGATATATACATGTTTATTTTTTGTACTTTTGGAAATGATCTTTTCGTAAAGATCTTCGGTCAACTGTGACCCAAGTGGCCAGACTTGACCGATTTGTCCAGCTAAGGACGAGGAAAACCGGACCCATGACATGTTCTAGAAAATACGTAGTCGCCGGATAGTGAGACTTCTAGTCAGATCCAAAGTCACCGCGAAGGAAGGCAGCAGAGATGGACGACCTGGATACTGAGTTTCCAACTTGTTGACAGAGAGTCGTGTCCATCTGCCTATGAAACCAGCGGTTACAGTAGTGAAGGGTTGAAATAGAGGTTGCCGGCTTTCATGGAGGTTGCTTGATTTTGCTATTTTCCAGCCAGATCTAATTAAATCAGGCATGTTTTTGTTATTTCCGCGGACCTTTAGTCATTTATTTTCAAAAATAGTGATAGATATGAGAAACAAAAGGAAGAAGATGAGGGATGGAGCAGCCATGGCCGGCGGTGTGAGCGAGAGCGAGAGAGCATTTTAAGGGGTGTTCTCTCCATTTAAGAAAGATGATAGAAAGAAATATGAGGGGTGTGGTTGCCCTTTCGTCTCTCAAGAACGAGAGATAGATAGCGAAACATTTAGGGTTTTATGACCCTTAAAATATCTGATGATGTTTTTTAGTATAGTGTGTGTATTTGAATATGTAGTGAGTGGGTGTAGGATATATGTGGTGTGATAAGTTGGTATTTTACCAGCTTATCTCTTCTTCAATCTTAGATTTTTGCTATGTTTGATTGATAAAATAGTGTGTTTAATGTCGTTCACCACTATTTTACTGATTTTATGTGATTTAGAAGTGATTGGGAAGTAACAAAGTTAAACAAGTCAAAAAGAGCTCAAATGAAGATAAAAGTTTTGCCCAGTGATTTACCCTTCGCGAACAAATGCTAGGTTTCAGGATTCAAACCTTTGCGAACGCGAAGGTTCGTGCCATGCTTCAGGAGTCAAACCTTCAAAAACATTTAGGTCATATCGCGAACGCGAAGATTCAGGAGTCAGACAGTCACGAAAGCGAAGGACTGATCGGGAATGCAAAGAAGAAATTGGCAAAGAAATTGGGCAGTTTTTGAAATTCACATTTTTTGGTCCCAACCCCATTTAATACTCGACCCAGCTCATTTAGAGGGAATCTTTGGCTAACTTTTGGTCTTCTTCACTAAGAAAGACAAGCTTGGAGCTAGGGTTTATCACACACACACTTGGGACTTGAAGATTTGAAAATTTTTGTTGAGAATTTCTTACCCATTTATACTCATTTCTTTGCTTTGTATTGAATATTAAGTGTGTAGTATTTATTCCAATATTTGAATCTTGTTTATGGGAATATTCATACTTAAATTTTGGATTAAATATCTTGTTCTTTAATATTTCCAAAAGGATAAGCTAACCCTAGGACTCGCCCATTACCTTTGAATTAATCTTGGAAAAGGTCATTTGGGGTAAGAAAGGATTAATTAACAAGAACATGAGGCGTTAACCCTTATTTTATAGATTCTACCTAAGGATAGGATTGAACTACTTGTATCCATATTCGGGTGCTCTTAATCTCTTAAATGTTGTAGGGATAATTTAATTAAGAAGTCTTGTTAGTCTTCGGAAGAAGCTAATAAAGAATTATTGTCTGAGACTAATTAACATAAACTCGCTCATATTTGTAAATCGTGAAATACATTGGATCGTTACTTGTGTGTAATACCCCGTGTCTCCATGTTTGTAGCCATTGATTATTTTACTTGCTTTATAGGTTAGTTCACATTTTCGCATTTAGAATTAAATATTTTCTCACACCCTTTATTAGTGTTTGGCTTAGCATAATAAGTGATAATTCTCTTACACGCCTAATCGCCTACATATTGTTCTATATGATATTCGACCTCGACTCATAGTTGGATATATCATATTTCATACAACCATGTCCATTTACTTTTTAGTAGTGGATTTGGACATCACCAAAATTGGCGCCGTTGCGGGGGACAATTTGGCGCATTTAGGTTGTTTGAGAAATAAGCGTACATGCTTTGGTCCAAACTTGTGAATATTTGTATAATATTTTTCTTATCTTTGTTTAGTAATTATTTTTTCCTTGTCTTTGTTTGTTTTCTTGCTTATTTTCTTAATTTATGAAAAATGGCATCATATAACAAAAATTGGTCGGCTGGTAGTTATTCATACTTTGATTACCCTTGTCCTCATTATGGAGAACCACACTCATTGTAAAATTATTTAAATTATGTCGGGCGAATTGTGCGCACAATGTCAAACCCATGAGTGGAGTATATATGATAGGTGTGGTGGTCAAAATGGTCATTGGGTTAATTGTGCTAATTCGTCCTTCCCTTCCCCAAACCCCCGCTATGATGATTCTACTTTTTGTGAGAACAGTTATAGGGATATGGAAGTAGAAGAAATTGAGCATGGTCAAGATGAAGAATTCAAGCTCATGTTGGAAGTCCTACTTGAAGGAGCAAAACAAAGAGCAAACGCCATGGAGGTGCTTTTGGAAAATAGTCTCCAAAATGATTTGGCGCTTGAAAGATTGAACTCACAAATGGAAGAAATTCTTGAAGCTTTAGAGGTCCAAAAAGCCTCAGGTGGATGATAGCCAAGAACCTCCCTTAGAGGTTGAAGCCGGAAATCCTTCTTTGGCACTTGGTCAAAATCAAGAAGAACTCTTAAATGCTCAAACGGAGAGGTTAATACTCATGTTGGAGGCCATTCTTGCAAATACGAAAAAGCACAACTTGGCACTCGAGGACTAGAAATAAGTACTAAACCAAAATGATGAGGCTATCGGCACTTCAAAAAAACAAGTGGAACCATTGGTGAGGCTCATAATGCTCACAGACTTGAGAGTGCGGAAAGAGTTCGAGAAAAGTCCAACTTCGAGGAAGAAAGTGAGCTTTATTTTGAGGAATCAAGAATTGAACAACCACATACCGACTCCATGCTTATTGGTGACATCGAAAAAAATATGAAATTAGAGTCAACTGGCATAATTGAGCATATGGTTGAAGTTGACTCTAGTTCGGGGGATAAAGAGGTGTCAAAATCCGAAAATAATGCAATTTGGATGCTTGATGTCACATTCCAAGCATTTCTCAATATTGGAGTTGTGTGGTGATGTGGAAATTGAACTACATGAGTCAATGAGAGATTGCAAGAGGAAAGGAAAAGTCCATACATTTTACAATTTGAAGGCGCAAGAAGGCAATATGACATTCCTCTCATTGATTGCCAAGAAATGCAACATGAAGCAAATGGTATTTGGCATGTTCAACTTTTTCGTCTACTTACCACCCCCTGCGGCGCGTGGTCACAAGCTTGAATCCACGTTAGGTGCCCAATCCATATCCTCCAAGTGGAGAGAAAAGTGACGGAGTTGGTAAGCGTCGCGCCACGACGTTAAATGCGGCACTTGGTGGGAGGCAACCCATCGTTTCAAATATTTTAAGTCGCTTTTGAAATTTTCATTTTTAGAATAGCTTAGTATATTGTTTTTGACTAATCTGCAAAGTATAAGAATTTTTTGAGTTGATTTGGGCATGTTGAAGTGCCCAGAAAGGCAAAAACTAGTAGCTGTTGAAAAATGCATAAGCAAAGCTTCACGTTTGCAGCGGTATATCTCTTTCACGAGGAGAAAATAATTTTCCAATGCTTTGCATTCGCGACTGCTAAGAAAATTTTTGCACTCTACGAAGGCGACTCACCCTCACGAACACAGGCCGTCAGGTAAGTTTAAAACATTAACACTGTAAATTGACAGTAAATCTCCCTCTTTACTCAAGAATCGTTTCTTCCTACTCCTTAACCCCCAAAATCAAATTCCCCATAATCTTCAATTCTGTTGCAATTTTCCTTTTCCATTTGCAAGGTATGTGGTTTTCTCTCTTGTCTCTTAACTTTTTCATCCTTTTCTTTGTGTAAAGTGACAAAAGAGCAGCCATAGTTGTTTTGTGCTTACCATTGCAAATTTTTTAGTCTTTAAAGTTAATCTTGTGTATGAAGTTTGTTCTTGCCTGTTGGGTGAGGTTGGTTGAATGTGAGCATTTTATTATTGAAAAAATTGGGCTAGATGTGTGCTAAAATAGACTGAAAAAATAATAAACAAAAAGGTTCACACAACCTTATTGAGCAAATGCTTGAGAGAAGAAATTTTTGGCGAACAAGATGACTATCGCGAACACGGTTCCGGTCTGCTAATGCGAAGGGAAAAATTATGAGAAAAATAAATATGACCTTCGCGAAAGTGATGTTCTGGTCATAAACGCGAAGGGTCTGGGAAAATTATTTTTGCTCTTCTCGAATGTGGTGGCCAGTCCGCGAACGTGAAGAACAATTGCCGGCAGTCCCAAAACTATGTCCAAAGAGTAGCTTTGCATAGCTCAGCCCCGAACCCTTTTTCGCCCCATTTCTTTGGCTTAAATACTTCCTAATAGATTGTCTTAAGTGTCTGTATGAGCTTTTAACATTGTTGGTCTATTTTGTAGGTATTTTTGAATAAAATAGATCTGGAACACAATGAAATCGAGCAAGAACATGTCCCTGAAGCTGAACAAGAGGAACCTTTTGATCATAATAAGTTTTTATTTGCGGCTTATGATTGCAAATATGATGAACTCTTGTCCAAAACTATCATGAAGGAAAGAGACATAAACATGGACAAGGTTGAAGCTAAAATGTCGGGCTTCTACATAATATTAGTAGAAAGCAGGTGGATTTGCTTTGCCCCTCAACCAAATGATGCCAACAGAACGGTGGTGCTGGAATTTTATGCAAATGCAGGCCGACTTCTAAGGAGCCTTAGCTACTATTGTGTGGGGTGCGCAAGTTAACTTCAACCTTGAGATAATGAATGGAATTTACGGCCTTCCCAATACCGATAATGAGGTTTACAGAGACAAAGAAAAAACAAGAGAAAAACAATGGTTGATGGACAAATTGCATGATGGGGTGACCCCGAATTGGTTGACATTGCACAAAAGGTGTTGATTCTCATGAATTCACTACTGAGGAAAATACTTTTCTCTCGTTATCTATGCAAAGATCTTGCCTTTGACAAATGATACTGATGTGATAACATAGAGGGCACTGATAATTGTTGCGATCATGGATAGACTACCCGTGAACGTGGGGCAACACATTGTTAGAGAAATCGAGGAAGCCACCCATGGGAGAACCAAGAGCCTATTCTTCCCATCATCGATTACTCAGCAACAATGTTAGGATATTAAAATTCCCAAATGATGATAAGAGAGGTCGGGGAAAGCCGATGATCCACCCATTGCTGAAAATAAGGTCCAATGACAAGGAAAAAGAGGAGTACTGATGTTGCATCCTCATCATTTGAGCAATTCTCTGAGACCACCACTAATTTCGCTGGATCCTTTGAACCTGCACCAGGGTCATATGACCCCATGAGACCACTCCAGTCTGGCCCTCATACCATGCGTCACCTCTCTAGTCAGATACATGGAGTGGATGCGCACACCTACTGGCACATCTAAGGCTCACACATACACTGGCACTGCTGTCCTACCATCCCTGGAAGACGTGGTCAAAGAGCAAAAAGCAGTAACGAGAAATATGGAGGTCATGAATAAGAGGCTGAAAAATATGAGCAGCCGGCAAGGGAAGATTGAAAAGCGACAAAGAAAGTTCAGGGAGCACGAAAAGAAAAAGAGCAAACTCCTGAATAAGATGATAGATAAATTGAGGTCGTTCTATTGTTCGAATGACTCTAATGATGATGAGGAGGAGGAGCTCAAATTTTCTTCCACCTCCGGCTTAGACTGAGGCTGATTTCAAGGAGCCCCTCTAACTATTATTCTTTTGTTTTGATATTGTGCAGTGAGGACGCTGCAGTGATTTTAGTTGGGGTGGCACACTTTATTTATATATGTATGCTTGACTTGTGCCCTTGTCGGGATTATGAGTTTGTATGGATATTGTGTGCCCTTGCCGGGTTTGTTTTGTGATTAATGTAGTTGTGGATTAGTCTCTTTTGTTATTTTATTTTCATTAGTGTCTTTTTTAGTTCTTTAGTAGTAATATACTTTGCAATAAATCTTCCCAGGTTTCCTTTATGCTACGGTTCTTTCCCGAGGAATATTTTTGTGTTGAACCGGGTGACTTTTCCTTATGATGGATAGCCTGAAAACTTTCTTAAGGGGATTAGTCTTGTAGTTTAGATGTAGTTTTAGTTAACTTAGGAGCATAAGTGGTTTGAGTTGTGAATTTTTGCCCATGGCCAATTTGTGGCTTGCTTGATATCATCATGATTTAAACCTTCGCATATGAATTCATGATTTATGAAGAAGAAGGGTGTAATAACCCCGCCAGTCATTTTATGTATTGTGGCCATGTTCCCCCATTTATCGATTTTTCAATGTTCATTGTGGTTATGTGACTTGTCGGGGTGGTTTCTTTGGTTCCGTGGATGTTTCGATGTGAATTAGGACACTTAGTCCCAAGGTTAGAAACTTAAGTTGAAAGAGTTGAATGGAGTTTGACTTTTGTATAAATGACTACGGAATGGAGTTTGATGGTTCTAATAGTTTTTATGGTGATTTTAGACTTAGGAGTATGTCCGATTATTGATTTGGTGGTCCGTAGGTCGTTCTGGGTTGAATTGGCAAAAGTTAGGAATTTGAAGATATAGAAGGTTGAGAAGTTTGACCGAGAGTCGACTTTACTGATACTGGGCTTGAGTTTTTGTTCCAGGAGTTGGAACAGGTCTATTGCATCATTTATGACTTTGTGCAAAATTTTAAGTCAATCGGAGTTGGTTTGATATGATTTGGCATTATTTTTAGAACTTTGAAGTTCATTAGTTTTATCAGGCTTGAATTGGGGTACGATTCGTGATTTTGATGTTGTTGATGTGATTTGAGGCTATGACTAAGTTCCTATCGTGTTTTAGGACGTGTTGGTATGTTTGAATTGGGTCCTTGGGGCTTCGGGTGTGATTCGAATTGAAATTGGATTGCGGTTTGGACTTAGAGAAAGGTCGTTGGCTTCAGTCCTAATGCTAACTGATAATTTACCTATTTTAGCGGCGTTGGGCCTTAACTATTCTACTTGAAAGCATGCATAAATTTTTGAAATGTAAACAAGCTAACTTGATATCATGGAGCTACTTTTTCTACGCTTTATCCTTTATAATCTGAACTGTAATCGGCTATTGGTATTTGTATTTGACTATTGTTCCGAGCTCGTCACTAATTTCAGCCAAGGTTAGTGTTGTTACTTATTGAGTACATTGGGTCGGTTGTACTCAAATTACACTCTGCACTTCGTGTGCAGATCCAGTTACATCCAGTCAAGGTGATTTTCAGACTTGAATAGCTGCCAAATCGTCTACGGTCCTTGAAGTTCTCTTTCTGTTATCTCTACCTTTACTGTTCTTATGTTTAGAAAGTTGTATTAGAGGATTTTGCATGTACCTTGTTATTAAGTAGTGCTCGTGTACTTATTGACACCAGATTTTGGGGTGGTTGTAGCAGTATTTCAGTTATTTTTATCATATGTTTATGAGATTTCCTATTGTTGAGCTTATCAAACATGTTTTATTCAAATGCTTAGTTGTTATCAGATTGCCAGCGTGCCTAGCAAGTGTTAGGTGCCATCACGACAGGTTGGGGTTTTGGGTCGTGACAAAAAGAGCTTGAACTAATGGGTCTTGTTCTAACTTTTAGATTCAATATTTGGCTCTTAAGTTCACCAAGTAGTGAACTTAGGCTATGAGTGACTTTTTTGAGTTAATTTGATTCAATTGGGTTTTGGGTACATATTTCACTTGAATTCACATGTGACATGTGTGGTGAGGTTGGTAGTGAGTTCTTCTGCATGGTTTGTGGTCTAGAACTTGCCTGGAATGTGCTTCAAGGAGAAATCCCAGACTTACTTGGCTTGAAAAATGATGTTAGGCCTTCCTTGGACCATTCTTTTGCCTTAAATTTCCTACCCTTGCATATTTTCCCCAGTCAACCACTTTTGAGCCTTTAATCATTTCTTTGGCAACTGTATTATATGCTTTAACCTTTTGTTCTTTATCGATCTATCTTTTGGTATCCCACCTACCTAAGTTCTTTGAAGGTGTGAACATAGGCTAAAGGTCTAAATTTGGGAAAAAGTTCTGATGTGGAAGTTGTTTATAAGGTGAAAGGTTAAAAAGATCAAACACAATTATTATAGTGGAACCGTCCATGGCTTTGGAGAAAAGAAAAAAATAAGATACAAAAAAATAAAAAGGAAGGAATAATAGAGAAAGGTGAATAAGAAGACTAGGTGATAAAATTAAAAATGATGAAAGGATGGAAACGTTTTTGAAGGAAGCGTACTTTGATAGTTGAAAAATTATAGTGCTTAGGAATGTATTAAGTCACTCTAACAAAAATTGTGTCCTACCTTAACCAAAAGCGTAACTACAACCCTTTAAGTCCGAATTAATTTTGAACCAAGTGTGTCTACGTTAGTGGAGAAATACATGAAGGGCAAGCCTATGGTACTACTTGTGTGCATTTGAAAATCTTTATGAGAGAGTTAATTCTTTCCATTTGATATCTCATTTATCTTTTGAATTGCAATTTATGAGTGTGGGATCCTCTCTTGCTTGTGAGGGAACTTTGAGATTTGAGTTGTTAATTTGTTCCTTTTTCCAATTGCAAAGAATGAACATAAGAAAAGTTGTTTTGTGACGAAGAGGCAAATTTTAGAGCTTTAGTGCATGACTTGATTGCTACTTTGATTAATTTTGTGTTTATGCACTTGAAATGAAATAATATTTTTAAGAAGTTGTTGGTGATTCATATGCCTTGGATTAATTGTTGGTACAGATTAAATGTTATAACCCATATTTGTACGTGCTTGATTACACCGTAAGATAGTCTACCTTGGTTCGAGAAGAGAATTACCTTTGAGACAATAAGAGTTTAGTCCTATTGGTCCTAAACGATGCAAAGGTGTATAAGGGCGTTTAACAAGTATTAGAGGATAAACGAGTTAAGGATGTTGTAACTCGCATTTTTGGGAAAATCGAGAGGTGTTTAACATTACCAAGATGTCATGTTTTAAGGTATTTGAATGATATGATATCCGTTTCATAAGTCTTGAAGTCAAACGAGTTATGAAACAAAAGTCGACAAAAGTTGTCGCAACTTAGGTTCACAATTTTACTTAAACGTTAGGTCAAATGTTTCTACGATTTTCTCCCAATTTACAAGGAATTACGGGGTGATCTACCTACCAAATTAAAGGTCTATGAGTCTAGTTTTCAATGCTTCAAACCGTTTGTCAATACGATCTCGGAGTATTGAGATAATTGTATTTCCGTTGAACTGCGCAGGCTGGTAGGTGACAAGTAGGTGCATCACCTACTTGCCAAAATTAAGGGCAAAAATTTAAAAGCCCCAAGTCGGTTAAGAGAGGGCTTTTAAAAGCTTCTAAGCCTGATAATTCACTATTATTTCACAGCTTCAAAACCTAAAAGAACCCCTGCAACCCCTCCCCAAAATAATCCCAAACAAACCCTAATCGATTTTTCCCTCTTTCAAGTTCTAGTTTAAGGTAAACCCTAGAGTTTGAGGAACCAAAGCAAGGGCTGAGTTATATAACAAGAAAGGTGAGTTTACTGATCTATTTAATACATTTTTTCTACTGTTAATTATTGGTAAGTCGTTCTATGTGTGTAAGAACTCACGGGACGGTGATCGGAAGCCGTGAGTTCGAGTTATTCACTTGTAGCGGACTGTTTTATGGACTGTTTTGTGTTGCTGTAAAGCTGCGTGTTTCACTACTTATTTGTGGAGTTTTGGAGGAGGAAGGGTGTGGAGAAACACCATATATGCTTAGGGTTGTGGCCTGATAGTTGCTCATAACATTTCCGGATCGTTTGACACGACTATAGTGGCCATTGTACGTATGAAGTGATTGGTTTGTGCGTGGACTATTTTGGGAGGCTCAATATGATTCTTATTATGTTGTTTTGCTGTTTGGTGACTTTTTGGACTTGTGTGAAGTCATATATATAGGGGAGGTGCTGTCCGTTTTATTGCAAAATAGGTTGCAGTCGATACATAATAGTTGCGACGCCTGAACGATAACGGTAGTATCATTTCTCTTATTGTAGACTAAGAAGTCGTAGAAGTTTCATAGCTTGAGATTGGAAAGTATTGCAAGGTATGTGAGACTATCCTTTTCCTTCTTTTGCACGACTCTGACTGTAGACAATGCAATGAACGAACCCCAAAGATACTCTACTCCTAGAAGGTAGCAGTACGTATATTGGTTCCCCTCTTATGGGAGGATTGATATGTTATTATTTCACCATGGTAGTATGACTGTTATAAGTCCAGCATGCATTATCTATTTTACTCTACCGAGCCGCGCTATAGTCGGCCGGGTATGGCACCTATTGTGCAACTATACATATGTATATGTTTTACTCTACTTAGTCGCGCTATAGTCGACAACTATGTTACTCTACCGAGCCGCGCTATAGTCGGCCGGGTATGGCACCTATTGTGCAACCACTGATCATTTGGGTATGATGATGATGAGGCCCACAGAGGCATATGTATGAGATGATGATGATGGCCCACAGAGGCGTATATATGTATATGATGATTTTCAAAAGGATATAAATATATGTATATGCATATGCATGTCAGGCATGACATGGTTAGTCGCCCTCAGAGGCATTCAGATGGTACAGGCTGTATGTCTCTTACCCTGAGGCTTATTATTGTTCTTGCATTATGTTTCCTGTCTTACATACTCAGTACATTATCCGTACTGACGTCCTTTATTTGTGGACGCTGCATGTCGTGCTGCAGGTCCAGGCAGATAGATAGACGAGGCTTCCCCACCACAGTAGGCTACCCAGTTCAGCAGATATTGGCGAGATCCATCCTTCGGACTTGCCACAGTCTTGGTATGCACTTTGTTGTAGGCATTATGGGCACGTCGGGGCCCTGTTCCGGCATAGGTTGCATTATGTACGTTTTTGTAGAGGCTCATAGACAATTGTCAATTTATGCATAGACAAGTGATGGGTTGACTTATGTACAGTTGAATTGCCTTATCGGCAAACGTATGTATTTTGTTTTATGGTTTTGCATTGCAGCCTTGTTGGCTATATTATGTATATAAGTACGTTCGTATCATGGTATAATGTCACGTATCATTATTATTATTATTCGAGATTATATGCATATGACAAGCCTTATAGATAATAAGGAAAGTTAGATGAAGGGTACGCCGGCGCCCGTTGAGTAGGGTCCGGTGCCAGTTGCGGCCCTCCGGCTTGGGTCGTGACATTAAAGTCATGTGTTTGTGCTTAAAGTACACTTTTTGACTTGGTATGATATTTATGCACTATTGAGTTGATTACTTAGAAGGAGATTTTGTGCTTTGATTGCTTGAGAGCAAGCAATAGTTTAAGTTTGGGGGTTTGATAAGTTGGTATTTTACCAACTTATCTCTTCTTTAATCGTAGATTTTTTCTATGTTTGATTGATAACATTGTGTGTTTAATCTCGTTTACTTCTATTTTATAGGTTTTATGTTATTTAGAAGCGATCGGGAAGAAACACGACAAGTCAAAAAGAGCTAAAACAAAGACAAAATTTCTTCCCAGTGATATACCCTTTGCGAATGCGAAGGATGACCTCAAACGCGTGGCTTCAGGATTCAAACCTTCACGAACGTGAAGGTTATACCACTAAAGTGATGCTTCTGGAGTCAAGCCTTTGCAAACACGAAGGTCATACCACGAACTCGAAGTTTCAGGAGATAAACCGTCGCGAACGGGAAGGAATGATCGCGAACGAGAAGAAGAAATTGGTGGAAAAACTAGGCAATTCTGGAAATTCACATTTTCTGGTCTCAAACCATTTGATACTCGACGCAGCTCATTTGGAGGGGGTATTTGGCTAATTTTTTGTCTTTTTGGCTAAGAAGGAAAATCTTGGAGCTAGGGTTTATCACACACACACTTGAAACTTGAAGATTTAAAGATTTTAGTTGAGAATTTCTTACCCATTTATACTCATTTCTTCATTTTCTTGCTTTGTATTGAATACTTAAGTTTGTAGTATTTATTCCAATATTTGAATCTTGTTTATGGGAATATTTATATTTAAAGTTTGGATTAAATATCTTGTTGTGCTTATTTATTGAACGATTTTTATTCATATTGAAGTGAGTTATTGTTTCTTTAATTATTCTTATTCTTTAATGTTTCCAAATGGATTAGCTAACACTAGGACTCGCCCATTAACTTCGAATTAATCTTCGAAAAGGTAATTTGGGGTTGCAAAAAATTAATTAATAACAACGTGAGGCGTTGACTATCATTTTATAGATTCTACATAGGGATAGGATTTAACTATTTGTAGCGATATTTGGGTGCTCTTAATATCTTTATTTTTTTAGGGATAATTCAATTGGTAAGTCTTGTTAGTGTTCGAAAGAAGCTAATGTTTGTCCCACAGACTTGCAGGGAGGAGCTGCGTAAAGATTTTGAGCAGCTACGTCGAGGAGCTATGATTGTGACCCAGTATGAGATGAGATTCATAGATTTGGTCTGTCATGCTATATGGTTGGTTCACACAAAGAGAGGATCAGGAGGTTCGTTGATGACCTCAACTATGGCCTACGTTACAGTTTGGCCCGAGAGGCCGAGACAGATCCTAGGTTTGACCAGGTAGTCCAGATTACTAAGTGCTTAGAGTCAGTTTGCAAGCTTGAGCGCGAGGAGTGGGAAGGCAAGAGGCCCCGTGGATTTGGTGGTTTCAATGGTACCTCATTTGGAGGTCATTCACATCATAGCAGAGGTTGTCCTTACACACCCGCTCAGATGGCTCGTCCGGCTCATCGTGGTGCATCAGCTAGTCATGGTTCATGTAATACTCGCCCAAGCCAGTTGTCTATCAGTGCACTTCCAGCTCAGAGCTCGTACCATGCTCCATCATTTCAGGGTTTATCAGTATCGAGTTCTTCTAGTGGCTATTCTAGTTTTATGGGGTCCGATGTAGGCCTTACCGTCATTTCCAACTCGAGGTTGTTATGATTGTGGAGAGTTGGGGCATGTGAGGAAGTATTTCCCTGTCATTACAGAGTTCTAGTGCAGTAGGGAGGCCAGTCTATGACCCATGCACCTGTTGCTACACCACCTGCTCAACCAGCTTGGAGTGGAGGTCATGCGGGTTGAGGTTGCCTAGAGCGAAAGGTCGGATAGGTGGTGGTCAGGCTCGATGCTATGCTTTTCCCGCCATGGCTGAGGCAGTTGCTTTAGACACAGTGATCACAAGTATTATTTCAGTGTGCCACATGGATGCTTCAATATTATTTGACCATGGTTCCACTTATTCGTATGTGCCATCATACTTTGCTCGTTATTTGGGTATGCCCTGTGATTCTTTACCTATGCTTGTGCATGTATCTACACCAGTGTTGGATTCTAACATTGTTGACCGTGTGTATCGGGAATGTGTGGTGACTATTGGGGTTTAGAGATGAGAGTTGATCTTTTACTGCTTATCCTAGTTGACTATTGGGGATTTAGAGACGAGATTTGATCTTTCACTGCTTAGCATGGTTGATTTTGACGTGATTTTAGGCATGGCTTGGTTTTCACCATTTCC
Organism: Nicotiana obtusifolia; assembly: GCA_002018475.1. Taxonomy (NCBI): domain Eukaryota; kingdom Viridiplantae; phylum Streptophyta; class Magnoliopsida; order Solanales; family Solanaceae; genus Nicotiana; species Nicotiana obtusifolia. The sequence continues at coordinate 42,781 of MCJB01000292.1, read as the reverse complement.
CACTATTCTGGATTGTCACGCAAAGACTGTGACATTGGAGATTCCAAGGTTGCCTAGGGTTGAGTGGAGAGGTTCCCCGGATTATGTTCCAAGTAGATTGATTTCATAGTTAAAGGCTCAACAGATGGTTGAAAGGGGATATTTGGCATATTTGGCCTTTGTGAGGGATATTAGTGCTGATACTCCTACCATTAAGTCTGCTTCGGTAGTGAGAGATTTTCCGAACGTGTTTCCTGCAGACCTGCAGAGCATGCCACCCGATAGGGACATTGATTTTGGTATTGAACGGTGCCGATCACTCAAACTATCTCTATTCCTCCATATTTTATGGCACCAACAGTGTCAAAGGAATTGCAAGAACAGCTTGGGCAGCTACTTGATAGGTTCATTAGGCCTACTATGTCGCATTGGGGTGCACTGTTTCTGTTTGTGAAGAAGAAAGATGGTAATATGCGGATGTTCATTGATTACAGGTAGTTGAACAAAGTTATAATTAAGAAAAAGTACCACTGTCGCACATTGATGACTTATGACCAGCTTTAGGGAGCTACAGTGTATTTGAAGATTGATTTAAGGTCTGGGTATCATCAGCTGAAGATTCGATATTCAAATATTCTGAAGACGGCATTTAGGACCCACTATGGTCACTACGAGTTTCTTGCAATGTCTTTTGGGTGACCAATGCCCTAACAACATTTATGCATCTGATGAACAGTGTATTCCAGCCATATCTTGATTCTTTTGTCAAAGTATTCATTGATGATATATTGGTGTACTCATGTAGCCAGGAGGATCATGAGCAGCATCTGAGGATTATACTCCAAACATTGAGGGAGAAGAAGCTATATGCTAAATTCCCCAAGTGTGACTGTTGGCTTAATTCTGTGATGTTCTTGGGCATGTGGTGTCCAGTGAGGGGATCAAGGTAGATCTGAAGAATATTGAGGTAGTTCAGAGTTGCCCCAGACCGTCTTCAACTATTAAGATTCGAAGTTTTCATGGTTTGGCCAGATATTATCGCCGTTTTGTGGAGAGTTTCTCGTCCATTATTGCACCTTTGACTACATTGAATGTGAGAAGAGCTTTCCAAACCTTAAGACTTCCTTGACCACAGCTTCAGTTCTAGTTTTACCTTTAACATCGGGTTCCTATATGATCTATTATGATGCTTCTCGGATTGGCATTGGTATGTCTTGATGCATGATGATAGAGTGATTGCCTATGCTTCATGCCATTTCAATCCCCATGAGAAGAAATACCCCGTTCATGATTTAGAGTTGGCAGCTATTGTTCACGCATTGAAGATTTTGAGGCACTACCTCTACGATGTGTATTCTGAGGTATTCACAGATCATCGGAGTCTACAACACTTGTTTAGGAAAAATGATCTAAACTTGAGGCAGTACAGGTGGTTGGAGTTGTTAAACGGCTATGATATCACCATTTTGTATCATCCCTGGAAGGCCAATTTGGTGGCCTATGCCTTGAGTAGAAAGGCTGTGAATATGGGTAGCCTTACATATATTCCAGTTGGTGAGAGACCGCTAGCATAAGATGTTCAGGCCTTGGCCAATCAGTTCGTGAGGTTAGATGTTTCGGAGCCAGGTTCTTGCTTGCGTGGTTTCTCGGCCTTCTTTGTATGATTACATTAGAGAGCATCAGTATGAAGACCCCATTTACTTGTCCTTAAGGACACAGTGCAGCACGGTAATGCTAACGAGGTTTCTATTGGAAATGATAGGGTGTTGCGGATGCAGGGTCAGATTTGTGTGCCTAATATGGATGGGTTACGTGAGTTGATTCTTGAGAAGGCCCACAGTACATTGTATTCCATTCATTCGGGTGCCGCCAATATGTATCAGGATTTGAGGCAACACTATTGGAGGAGAAGAATAAAGAAGGATATAGCAGAGTTTGTGGCTCTGTGGTTGAACTGTTAGCAGGTGAAGTGCGAGCATCAGTGGCCGGGAGATTTGCTTTAGAGACTTGAGATCCCCGAGTGAAAATGGGAGCGTGTTACCATGGACTTCATTATTGGGCTCCCACGAACTTTGAAGAGATTTGATGCAGTTTGGGTGATTGTGGACCGGTTGACTAAGTCTGCACATTTCATTGTTGTGACTACCTATTCTTCATAGTGGTTGGCTCATATATATATCTATGAGATTTTTTGACTTCACATAGTGTAGGCGTCAATTATTTTTTATCGAGGCACACAGTTCACATCACAATTTTGGAGAGCACTACAGCAAGAGTTGGGCGCGGGTCGAGTTGAGTACAACATTTCACCCCAAGATAGACGGACAGTCCGAGAGCACTATTCAGATCGTGGAGGAAATGCTACGTGTCCGGATTATGGATTTTGGGGGTTCATGGGTTTAGTTCTTACTGCTTGCAGAATTTGCCTACGACAACAGCTACCAATTGACTTTTCAGATGGCTTCTTACAGGGACTTATATCAGAGGCGGTGTCTCTCTCCAATTGGATGGTTTGAGCCAGGAGAGGCTAGGTTATTGGGTATTTATTTTGTTCGGGATGCCTTGGAGAAAGTCAAGTTGATTCAGGATTGGCTTCGTACAGCACAATCTAGACAGAAGAATTACACTGATCGAAAGGTTTGTGATGTTGCCTATCTGGTGAAAGATAAGGTATTGCTCAGAGATTCTCCCCTGAAGGGTGTGCTGAGGTTCGGGAAGAAGGGCAAGTTGAACTCTTGGTATGTTGGTCCTTTTGAGGTGCTTGAGAGGATTGGAGAGGTAGCCTACAAGCTTGCATTGCCACCTAGTCTATCAGGTATTCACCCAATGTTTGTCTTTCTATGCTCGAAAGTATTATGGTGACCGTCTCATATTTTGTATTTCAGCACATTTTAGTTATATGGGCATTTGACTTATGATGTGGAGCCGGTGCCATTTTGGATCTGCAAGTTAGAAAGTTGAGGTCAAAAAAAATAAATTTAGTGAAAGCTTAGTGGAGAGCTAGCTAGTCGAGGAGGCTACTTGGGAGACCGAGGGGGAGATGCGGAGCAGGTATCCACACCTATTTGAGACTCCAGGTACGATTAAGAGGGAGAAAATGTAACGACCCCGCGTCGTTTTGTGTATTGTAGCCCCGTTCCCCCATTTATCGCTTCTTCTATGTTCATTTGTGATTATGTGAGTTTCCGAGGTGGTTGATTTGGTTCCGGGGATGTTTCGGAGTGAATTGGGACACTTAGTCCCAAGGTTGGAAGCTTAAGTTGAAAGAGTTGACCATCATTTGACTTTTGTATAGAGAACTTTGAACTGGAGTTTTGATGATTCCAATAGCTTTGTATGGTGATTTTGGACTTAGGAGTATGTCTGGATATTTATCTGGAAGTCCGTAGGTCGTTTTAGCTTGAATTGGCGAAAGATAGAAAGTTGAAGATTTGGAAGGTTGAGAGGTTTGAGCAAGGGTTGACTTTGTTGATACCAGGCTTGGATTTTGGTATCGGAAGTTGAAATAGGTCAACTGTGTCATTTATGACTTGTGTGCAAAATTTGAGGTCAATCGGAGTTGGTTTGATATGATTCGCCATTAGTTTTAGAAGTTGGAAGTTAATTAATTTCATTAAGCTTGAATTGGAGTGTGATTCGTGATTTTGATGTTGTTTGATTTTTTTTTTTTTGGGCAAATTATAATATTTTATAAATAAAGAAACGGTCCACAAAGGACAACTACAAGTAAGGGGGACAATAGCTCGAGTAGTGTATATCGAGCTAAACCTTACCTTACAAATCCTATTGAGGCAAATAAAAAGCCTCACCTATTAGCACGCATGTAAAAAGAAAGAACTGGAAAGAACCAAATACTTAATGATCATCATAGAGTTTATAATACACTCTATGATGATATTTCAAATGATTATGCTTATAAAAAGATATAATAGAAAGTAGTACAAATTTGAGTGTCGTCCCTCCTTTTCTATTCTTGTAATCTCTTCTATTTGGAAATCTTTATCTTCCTCCTCCCGCCTTTTCAGAATATATCCAAAAATCATGATTTCTTCTTCGAGCGGGTGGACATCTTGGACGCGGTTGAGACAACCTGTTTAGGCATAGGAGATAAATCTCCAATTTTTGTTGTATCTTCCCGACAATGTGCTAGCATTTCATCTTCCTCACTTTCGTCATAAATCTCAGCACGTAAGTTGAGCTCTAACTGTTGACGAGTTACTTTTTGTGCAAGCATTGACAATGGTTCATGTCTCTTCTTGGCAGTGTGCCTTTTTGCAGAAACATTCAGTTTAGCATTATGTCCAGATTTTGTGTGTGTTACTGCATTTGATTGCACTGGACTGCTTGGGTTCAGTTGCTGCTGCTGCTGTCCATCTAGTGTACTGCCTGCGTGAGACTGGTGCAGTCCATATTTTACAGTTTGTGTCGCTGGTGCCGTTACTGCTGTATCTACTGTCGCTGGACTTCTGTTGATGAAATGTTGCTGCTGTTGCTCATTTGTTGATCTGTCTGCGCAAATCTGCTGCTGCTGCTGTCCAGCATTTGTACACAATGGAATCCTTTTGCGAGAATACTGTTGACGTTGCTGTCCAGTGGTCAGTGCACTGCTGGTGGTTGTTTGAAGTTGCTGCTGCCCAGCTGATGCTACTGGGCTGCTGTGAGGTTGTCGTTGTTGCTGTTCATCTTCTATACGCACTGGACTACGTCGACTACTTGTGCAAACAGTATGGTGTTTCTGCCCAGCTGCTTTTGGTGCTGCTACAGTTAAAATCACATCACTGATGGGGATAATTTGCTGGTGTTGCTGTCTTGATGGTGCTGCTGTTGTAGCTGTCGTTTTCCTGGGAATGAATTCTTGAGCATTCAAGTTTAGTTTGTTCTTTTGGTTCGATGCCAGTAATTGAGGTTGTTGCACCATATTGGTATGTTTCATCATTGCCGCTTGAGCTTCCTTAATGATGTTTTCTACCTGTGGCGTCGAGAAAAACAATGTTGGAAGATTAGGGCTGTTACCAGTCATCTCTTCCTCCAAATCTGTCTGAGATGTATTTCGTCGATCACCCAATTCTTTAGCTTCAATATCATTGCCCAGTGTGTTATTTTCATTGATAGCAACTTGAACCAGTTGTGTGGACATCCTATTTGCATCCAGTTGTCGAGCCTCGTCGAGTTCAAGAGCTGCAAACACATTCGAGCTGTTAAAATTGCTGGGGGCATTTCGTCGAGCACCTGCACTCAACTGGCCTGTTGATGCAGCCTTCTTTGTGGGTGATTTTCTAGATGTTACCACATTCCAAAACTCACCCATTGTGATTGAAAGTTCGCCCTTATCAGCATCAACATTACCCCCTTCTTTATCTACCCCAGCTATGACCTTTTGTGCCTCATTTTTAGCCCCCAAATTCTGGGGTTCACTCTCCAAATCAGGTCCATTACTGGGAGTATCTAACTGCTTATCTCGATCAGTGGAAGCAATGTGTAAATCAGCAGTTGTTGTATTCAGTCGAGCAAAAATAGTAGAGGCAGGTATAACATTCCTGATCCTCGTACCATTATCTATTTTATCAACATCAGCAATATTACCTAGATTATGTCCAGCTGTCTGTTTTCTAGTATCAGCAGCATCGACACTTTCCAGTACAACATTAGCACGGGTGGGATCTTTCTCTGTTATTGGGAACAAAGTTTGAGCAGCCCTTTTAGCATTCAAGAAAACTCGTGCATCCCCTTTTAGTTGCTCAACATTGTTAGCATAAGTTACTGGCAGATTGCTATCAAATGGTGCGATAACAGCCTGTGTAGTTTTTGCTTTCAGAATTCGACAGGTATTCTCATCATGGCCTTGGTGCTTGCAAGACGAGCAATATTTTGGGAGATTGTCATACACAATCTGTTGGTAATAGACAGTAGACTTCCCATTAGATTTGTCGACGATGCGCAACTTAACCTTTTTTGGATGCTCGTCTAAAAGGTCGAGCAAAACCTTCACTCTGGCAGTGCTCGGTCTTGTTCTTTCTTGCGTTGCTTTATCCACTGCAAGTGCTTTACCCACAGCAGACGCAATAGACAATAATGATCTTTTTGCAAAGAAATTTGGTGGTAGGCATGGCAGAGAAATCCAAACTGCTGCCATGGAGGTTTCCTCCTTTGGGTTAAAGTGAAAGGTCCATGGAAAAGTTCGAAAGAAGAATTCATTTCCCTTTGCTTTAAGATATCCAGCCGATTTTGAAAAGAAATTAACATAGTCATTGTAAAGATCAAACCTGATCAGCAGATGTCGTAACTCAAGCTGTCCGATATTGCAGTGACCTTGGACATCGAACTGTGTCGAAAATGATCTTCGAATATCCTGCAATTCTGGTTTACCATATGAGAACTTCATCACTACTGCTTCATGCAGTCCCTCCTCTCGCGTGAAGTCATTAACTTCATCTATGGTAAATTCTATCGAAGGTTCACCATGGATGTAAGTTACTGGACATAACTCGATTTTTGACGACAGATCGACAGTTTGTTTTTGAAGCAGTTGCGCAGCATATGATTGTTGTGGGTTGCACTTATATACTGTTTCCTGTTGATTGTTCGCTGGTTCTCCCATAGCCATAGCTGTTTTCACAGCAGCAGCAGTACTGGTTGTTTTCACACCCTTTTTCGATGCAACTGCAGAGATATACATGGTGGAAGGGTCTGAAATTTTGTTAGGATGTACATCTGACGACGAGGGATTATAAATCATACCAGAAATGAGCTGAGATAGTGATGAATCTCTGAATTCACGAACTGCTACAGTACTCGCGATTTTATTTTTCAGATTTGGAGCAATTTCAGGATTGTTGTGAGACGATGTAAGGATAGTTGTGTGCGCCTTTGGAAGACGCTCCTTTTGGGTAAGTTGATTTTGCTCTCCCACAGCTATAGGCTGGGGAGAGACATTGGCAGCCATGGCTGCTCAAAGTGACGAGCTAGAGGAGAGAGAAGAGAGAATTTTCCCGCCTAAATTTTTGAAATAAAATATAGCGTTGTCTGGTTTCTTCGCTTGATGTTGTTTGATTTGATTTGAGACTTCTACTAATTCTGTATCATGTTTTAGGACGTGTTGGTATCTTTGGAGGGGTCTCGGGGGCCTCAGGTGTGATTCAGATTGAAATCGGATATAGGTTTGGACTTAAATAAGCTAATAGGCTTCAGTTATGGTGTAACAACACCTGCGAGGTTATGGCCGCAGGTGCGGAGCCACAGAAGTGGCCATGTGTGTGCAGGTGCGAGGAGTTGGGGAGGCTTCCTGGGAGCACATGTGCAAAAGGACTCCGCATCTGCGAGCCCACAGAAGCGAAAAATAGGCAGGGGAGCGAGGTCACAGGTGCGACTAGGTGTCCGCATGAAGCGGATTCAGTGATGGGCAGGAAGTTCCGCAGAAGCGGAGGATTTAGCGCAAGTGCTCCTCCGTAGATGTAATGTCATATTACGCAAATGCGGAAGGTCGGAGGCCATAGAGGAATCGCAGAAGCGAGATTTGGCTGCACCTGCGGGACACAAATGCAGTTAAGTAAGCCGCAGGTGCGAGAATCGCTGGGCAGAGATATAATCGAGGGTTTGAGCCATTTTTATCATTTTTGGATTTTGGAGCTCAGCTAGTGCGATCTTTGAGAGGGTTTTGGCTACCATTGAAGAGGTAAGTGAAGATTCATCATTTTTATTGATAATTATTGTTTACCCATTGAATTTTACACCATATTATTTGTGTTTGAGGTGAAATTTGGGAATTTTAAACTATGTTTATGGAGAATGAAAATTGATGATTTGGAGGTCGATTTGTGGATGGAATTTGATGAATTTAGTATGGTTGGACTCGTAATTGAATGGGTGTTCGTATTTTGTGAATTTTGTCGGGTTCTAAGGTTTGGGCCCGGGATTGACTTTTTGGGTTGACGATTTTGGTTTGAAACCTTAGCTCTATCTTTTGGAATTTTTTGCTATAACTATTATTGATGGGATTAAGTTGCTTTGACTATATTCTGGTCGTTCGACTGATTCGCGTGGCAGGGGTTTCTTAGAGCGTTGAGTTGTTGGTATTGAGGTAAGTAACTCATCTAAACTTGAATTTGAGGGTATTTAACCCTGAGAACTATGTTATTTGAAAGATATTGGAGTGACGTACGTGCTAGGTGACGGGCTTGTGTGCGTGCACTAGTGTATTCATGATTTGGCGAGGCCTTTAGGCTATTGTCGGGCTTGTTTTGCTATCATATCATGTTATCTCCGTGCTCCCCCTACGTTTTTGATTATTTGAACTGTGAATCATGTTAGACATCATGTCCAGGCTATGTGCTAACTATTGGAGACTTGATAGGGCTATTAATGTTGTTTTTGTGTTATATACCTTATTTGCACACATGTTCTCATTCATGATGCTATATCCATATATGATATCCCTGTCTCAGTACTTCTTTTTTGATTCCTCACTTGTTGTAGATACCGCTCAAGGGTAAAATTGTTAAACTGAGTATTCGAAATGTGTTTATCTTAGACTTGAACGACAGATGACCAAGTTTGGTTATTAGAGCCAGTTTGATAGTAATTTTGAGGTGACGTGTATGGTAGGCCTATCTTTGGCAAAGTGTTTTTTTGGGTCGACGCGTGCACCAGGCCTCACAATTGGATAAATGATTATGATTAGTGCTTAGGCAGGATCTGCCCCTCTAGAGTCTGACATGCTAGCAGCGGCGCGAGTACAATATTTCATTAACGTGCTTGATGATGGGCAATTATGCCAGGCACCCGTATAGTGCTTAGTGTAAATTTTCTTGATGGATCCACAGTGATACTATTGATTGACATGTAGGCATAGAGTTGTACTTTCCTCATGCTAACTGATAATTTACCTACTTTAGCTGTGTTGGGCCTTAACTGTTATACTTGAAATCATGCCTAAATTTCTGAAATGTTTCTGAAATTTCTGAAAATAGGCTAAATTTCTGAAATGTTTCTATAGGTTTATCTTTTTTAATCTAAACTGCTATCGGCTATTGGTATTGGTATTTGACTATTGTTCTGATCTCGTCAATACTTTCAACCCAAGGTTAATGTTGTTACTTATTGAGTAGATTGGTTCGGTTGTACTTATACTACACTCTGCACTCCGTGTGTGGATCCAGATACACTCTGCACTTGAGTTGTTGCCAGCTTTTGGGAGACTATAAGGTATCTCTACAATCCTTGAAGTTTTCTTTCTGTTATCTCTATCTTTACTGTTCTTATGTTTAGACAGTTGTATTAGAGGATTTCGCATGTACCTTTTTATTAAGTAGTGCTCGTGTACTCGTTGACACCAGATTTTGGGGTAGTTGTAGCAGCATTTCAGTTATTTTTATCATATGTTTATGAGACTTCCCGTTGTAGAGCTTATCAAAACATGTTTTATTCAAATGCTTAGTTGTTATGAGATTGTCGGCTTGCCTAGCAAGTGTTAGGTGCCATCACGATAGGTTGGGGTTTTGGGTCGTGACAAAAAGAGATTGAAGTAATGATTCTTGTTCTAACTTTTAGATTCAATATTTTTTCTAACGTTTTTGAGTTAATGTGATTCAATTGGGTTTTGGATACATATTTCACTTGAATTCACATGTGCCATGTGTGGTGAGGTTGGTAGTGAGTTCTTCTGCATGGTTTGTAGTCTAGAACTTGCCCGCAATGTGCTTCAAGGCGAAATCCCAGACTAACTTGGCTTGAAAAATGCTGTTAGGCCTTCCTTGGACCGTTCTTTTGCCTTAAATTTCCTACCCTTGCATATTTTCCCTAGTCAACCTCTTTTGAGCCTTTAATCGTTTCTTTGGCAACCATGTTATATGCTTTAACCTTTTGTTCTTTATTGATCTATCTTTTGGTATCACACCTCCCTAAGTGCTTTGAAAGTGTGAACATAGGCTAAAAAGCCTAAATTTGGGAAAAAGTTCTGATATGGAAGTTGTTTATAAGGTGAAAGGTTAAAAAGACTAAAAATAAATATTATAGTGGAACCTTCCATGGATTTGGAAAAAGAAAAAAATAATATACGAAAAAAGAAAAAGGAAGGAATAATAGATAATGGTGAATTAATGGAAGACTAGGTGATGAAATGAAAAATGAAAAAAGGGTGGAAAAGTTTTTGAAGGAAGCGTACTTTGATTGTTGAAAAATTGTAGTGCTTAGGGAAGTTTTGAGTCACTCTAAAAAAAATTATTTCCTCCGTTAACCAAAAGCCTAACTACAACCCTTTAAGTCATAATTGATTTTTAACCAAGAGTCTCTATATTAGTGAAGAAATACATGAAGGAGAAGCATATGGTACTACTTGTGTGCATTTAAACATATTTATGAGAGAAAGTTAATTCTTTCCATTTGATATCCCATTTATGTTTTGAATTGCAATTCATGAGTGTGGGATTCTCTCTTTCTTGTAAGGGCACTTTGAGATTTGAGTTGTTAATTTGTTCCTTTTTCCAATTGCAAATAATGAACAAAGAAAAGTTAATTTCTGACGAAGAGGCAAATTTTGAAGCTTTAGTGCCATAACTTGATTACTACAATGATTAACTTGGTGTTTGACCACTTGAAATGAAATAAAATTTTTAAGAAGTTGTTAGTGATTCATATGCCTTGGATTAATTATTGGTCCCAATTAAAGTCATGTGTTTGTGCTTAAGTAGACTTTTTGACTTGGTATGATATTGATGCACTATTGAATTGATTACTTGGAAGAAGATTTTGTCCTGTGCTTGTTTGAGGACAAGCAATAGTTTAAGTTTAGGGGTATGATAAGTTGGTATTTTACCAACTTAGCTCTTCTTTAATCTTAAATTTTTGCTATGTTTGATTGATAAAATAGTGTGTTTAATCTCGTTTAGTTCTATTTTACTGGTTTTATGTGATTTAGAAGCGATTGGGAAGAAATCAAGTGAAAACAAGTCAAAAAAGCTAAAATGAAGATAATATTTCTGCCCAGCAATTTACCCTTCGCGAACGTGAAGGACGACTGCGAACACGAGGCTTCAGGATTCCAACCTTCGCGAACGCGAAGTTCATACAACGAAAGTGATGCTTCAGGAGACAAACCTTCGCGAACGCGAAGGTCATATCACGAACGTGAAGTTTCAGGAGTCAAACGGTCGCGAAGGCGAACGAGAAGAAGAAATTCGTGGAAAAACTAGGCAGTTCTGGAAATTCACATTTTTTGGTCTCAAACCATTTGATACTCGACGCAGCTCATTTGGAGGGGATCTTTGGCTAATTTTTTGGTCTTTTTGGCTAAGAAGGAAAAGCTTGGAGCTAGGGTTAATCACACACACACTTGGTACTTGAAGATTTGCTGATTTTGGTTGAGAATTTATTACCCATTTATACTCATTTCTTCATTTCCTTGCTTTGTATTGAATATTTAATTGTGTAGCATTTATTTCAATATTTGAATCTTGTTTATGGTAAATTCATATTTAATGTTTGAATTAAATATCTTGTTGCTTATATATTGAACTATTTTTATTAATATTAAAGTGAGCTATTGTTTCTTTAATTATTCTTGTTCTTTATGTTTTCAAAGGGATTAGCTAACCCTATGGCTCACCCATTAATTTCGAATTAATCTTGAAAAAGGTAATTTTGAGCTGGAAAAAATTAATTAACAAGAATTTGAGGTGTTAACCCTCATTTTATTGATTCTACCTGGGATAGGATTTAACTACTTGTAGCCATATTCGGTGCTCTTAATCTCTTAATTTTTTAGGAATAATTTAATTAGGAAGTCTTGTTAGTCTTCCGAAGAAGATAATAAAGAATTATTATCCGAGGCTAATTAACATAAAATTGCTCATATTTGTAAAATTATGAAATACATTGGATCGTTACTTGAGTGTTGCTTGTAGCTATTGATCATTTTACTTGCTTTCTAGGTTCGTTTACATTTTCGCATTTAGACATAATTATTTTCTCACACCCTTTATTAGTGTTTGGCTAAGCATAATAAGTGATAATTCTCTTACACGCCTAATCGACTATATATTGTTCTTTGTGGGATTCGACCCCGACTTATAGTTGGGATAGTATATTGCATGCGATCGTATCCATTTACTTTTTAGTAGTGGATTTGAACGTCACCATGGTGCTCGCTTAAAATAGAATATAAATACAATGTAAAAATAAAATATGTGGTCAAGGATGAAACCACTAACTCAAAAACCATGGGCGGAATATCGGACACTCTTTATTTTTATATGTGTATGCATGCATATCAATGCGATTTATTTAACTTATAGGGGAAGACAAATAATGGCCTTTAGAAATTGGGTAGGAAGGTCTTACCCATTGGGTAAAAGGGGTGTCATGTCAAATCATATGACATGTCACATCATGTGTCATGTCACATGTTGAATCACATAAACTATCATGTCACATCGGATGTTGACAAAATATATGATTTTACTGGATTTGATCCAGATTTTAATATAAATCCTACTGGCTTTCATGTAATTAATAGACTGCGCTATGAATTAAAGTATAATTGTTTAATTAGAAAATATGACTTGTAGTATTTATTAAAATGCTAACTACTATAAAATATCATTTTTGAAGGGTAGTAAATTGATAAAAAAAATCCTATTATTAAAAAAATAGGACAATTATCAATGAATTATTTTGAATTTTAGAAAATGCACAAAAGTTGTATATTTAACTAATTGCAATAAAATGATAAAAATTTCTATAATTTGTAAAAATAGGAATAATTATCAATAAATTGCATTAGAGCCAAATAATGTGCAAAATAACTATAGTTTATCATTCTTTTGACTAGGAAGGCTACAGAAGTTAATTTTAAAATACGTGGCGTCAAAATTTAAGGATGCCACAATTTTATTTGATATTCATATGTGTCATCTTACTTGTCTTCTATTTGGATATATCCCGTGATTCTTTGAGTGCTCCTGTAAATGTGTCTACCTGTGGGCGATTCTATTATAATACACCATGTTTATCGATCGTGCTTGGTCACTATCGGGGGATATGAGACCAGAGTTGACCTTCTCCTACTCATCATGGTGAACTTTGACGTGATATTGTGCATAAATTGGTTGTCACACTATCACATTATTCAGGATTGTCACGTCAACAATGTGACATTAGCTATCACAAGGTTTCCACAGTTGGAGAGGTACATTAGATTATATTCCTAGAAGGGTTGTGTCCTTTTTGAAGGCACAACGAATGGTTTAGAAGAGGTGTGAAGCATATCTAGATTTTGTGAGGGATGTCAGTGTTGATACTCCTATCTTTAAATTAGTCCCGGTAGTGAGGGATTTCCCAGATGTGTTTCCGGCAGACCTACCGGGCATGCTACTCGATGGGGACATCGACTTTGGTCTTGACCTAGTGTGGGGCACTCAGCCCATTTCTAGTTTACCGTATTGTATGTAACTTTTAGATTTAAAGGAATTAAAGGAACAACTTCAGAAGTTGCTTGATAAGGATTTCATCCGGCCGAGTGTTTCGCCTTGGGGTGCTCCAATTCTATTTGTGAAGAAGAAAGCTAACTCTATGAGGTATGTATTGATTACAGATAGCTGGACAAAGTTAAAACCAACAGCAGGTACCCACTACCTCATATTGATGACTTATTTGATCAACTTTAGGGTGCCAGCGTGTTCTCGAAGATTGATTTTAGGTCAGGATATCTTTAGCTGAACATCCGGGATTCAGACATTCTAAAAACGGCTTTCAGGACTCGATATGGTCATTATGAGGCTTTGATGATGTCATACGGGCTGACCAATGCCCCAGCAACCTTTATGCACTTGATGAACAGTGTATTCCAGCCATATCTTGATTCTTTCATCATCGTGTTCATTGACGACATCTTGGTGTATTCTCGCAGTTAGGGGGACCATGAGCAGCAATTGAGGATTGTGCTCCGGACCTTGAGGGAGAAGAAGCTACATGCTAAACTCTCCCAATGTCACTTTTGGCGGCATTTTTGGGCCATATGGTGTCTGGTGAGGAGATCAATGCGGAACCGAAGAAGGTGGAGGCAGTTCGGAGTCGGCCCAGACCGGCGTTAGCTACAGAGATTCGGAGCTTCTTGGGTTTGGAAGGTTATTATCTCCATTTGGAGGATTTTTCATCCATAGCAGCTCCTTTGACTAGATTGACCCAGAAGGGTGCTCCTTTCAGTGGTCCGACGAGTGTGAGGCAAGCTTTAAGAAGCTCAGGACTGCATTGACTACAGCCCCAATTTTGGTGTTGTCTACAGGTTTGGGATCTTACACCGTGTATTATGATGCATCACATATTAAGCTTGGCATTGTTGATGCACAACAGTAGGGTGATTGCCTATGTGTTTTGGCAGTTGAAGGTTCATGAGAAGAATTACACTGTGCATGACTTAGAGTTGGCAGCCATTATTCTCGCGCTGAAGATTTGGAGGCACTATCTATACGGCATTCATTGTGAGGTCTATACCGACCATCGCAATCTCTAGCACCTGTTCAAGCAGAAGGAACTTAATTTTTGGCAACAGAGATGGTTAGAGTTGCTAAAAGACTATGATATCACCATATTATATTATTCGAGGAAGGCCAATGTAGTGGCCAATGCATTGAGTCGGAAGGCTGAGAGCATGGACAGCAGTTTGGCATATTTACCGGTAACACAGAGGACAGTAGTCATGGATGTTCAATCTTTAGCCGACCAGTTCGTGAGATTGCATATTTTGGAGCCTAGTCAGACTTATTGTTTGTGTTGCGGCACGGTCATTGTTGTTGGACTGTATCAAGGCTCGCCAGCTTGATGACCCTCACTTGATGGTGTTGAGGGACACGGTGCAGCGGGGTGGTGTTAAGGAGGTTGTGGTTGGTGTTAATGGTGTTATACGGATTCAAGGCCGAATTTGTGTTCCACATGTTGATGGGTTGAGATATTTGATCCTTGAAGAGGCTCATATCTCGTGCTATTCCATTCACCCAGGTGTCACGAAGATGTATTATGACTTGAAACAGCACTATTAGTAGCAGCAAATGAAGAAAGACATTGTTGCTTATGTCTCTCAGCGTTTGAACTGTCAACTAGTGAAGTATGAGCATCAGAAACAGCGAGGGTAGATTCAGAGATTGGAAATACCATAGTGGAAGTAGGCGTGCATCACTATGGATTTTGTGGTATGCATGGACCTTGAAGAAGTATGACGCAATTCGGGTTACTGTGGAGTGGTTGACTAAGATTGCACAGGTCATTGCGGTGATGAATTCGCGGTTGGCTAAGATCTACATCCGAGAGTATATCTGTCTGCATGGCGTGTGCTTTTCTATCATTTCTGACCGAGGCACAAAGCTCACATCGCAGTTTTGGAGAGTCGTGCAGTGTGAGTTGGGCACGCTGGTCAAGTTGAGTATAGCATTTCATCCTCAGATGAACGAGCAGTCTGAGCACACTATTCAGATCTTGGAGACATGCTACGTGCCTGTGTTTTCGATTTTTGTGGTTCATGGGATCAGTTTCTACCCCTCACAGAGTTTGCCTACAACATCAGATATCAGTCGAGCATTCCGATGGAACCTTATAAGGCCTTATATGGGAGACGGTGTCATTCTCCAGTTGGTTGGTTTGAGCCGGGGAACGCTAAGGTTGTTGGGCACCGATTTGGTTCAGGATGCCTTGGAGAAAATCAAGTTGATTCTGAATCGGCTTCGTACCCCACAATCCAGGCAGAAGAATTATGTTGATCAGAGGCTTGTGATGTTGCATTCATGGTGGGTGAGAGAGTGTTGCTCAGAGTGTCACCCATGAAGGGTGTGACGGGGTCCGGGAAAAAGGGCAAGTTGAGCCCTCTCTATATGGGACCTTTTGAGATCCTTGAGAGAGTTGGTAAGGTGGCCTACAGGCTTGCATTGCCACTCAACCTATCGGCAGTTCACCCGATGTTCCATGTTTCCATGCTCCGAAAGTATTATGGTTATCCGTCACTTGTATTAGATTTCATATCAGTCCAATTGGACAAGGATTTGACTTATGCTAAGGAGCTGGTGGCTATCATGGAAAGACACGTCTGAAAGTTCAGGTTAAAGAAATTGCTTCAATGAAGATTCAATGGAAGGTTTACCGGTTGAGGAGGCGACCTGGGAGACCGAGCACAACATACGGAGCTGTTATCCTCACCTTTCTGGCACTTCAGGTATGTCTCTATGCATGTTTGAGGATGAACGCTCGTTTTAAGAGGGGAGAATGTAAAACCCCGACCGGTTGTTTTGCGTATTTGATCCTGGTTTCCCCTTTTTTATGCTTCACACATGTGCATTTATGGTTTTATGACTTGGGGGAGGGTTGGTTTCGTTTCAGGAAGGTTTTGGGTTGATTTGGACCCTTTGGTTCCTTGTTTAGAAGCTTAAGTTGAAAATATTAACCGAGGTTTGAATTTTGAGAAAACGACCCCAGAACGGTATTTTGATGGCTCTGATAGGTTTTTATCATGATTTTTCACTTGGGCATATACCCGGAATTGAATTCGGAGGTCCCTAGGTTGATTTGACTTGTTTTGCCAGTTGGCAATTTGAGGTATAAAAATTTCCTTAGGTTTGACCGTAGGTTGACTTTATGGCTATCGGGTTTGGAATTTGGTTTTGGGAGTTGGACTAGGTAAGATTGCTATTTGAAACTTGTCTGCAAAAGTTGGTGTCATTCCAAATTGGTTTGACAGAATTCGGACGGTTGGTTGCAATTTTAGTGATTCTTGAGTTTCCTTTGGAATTTCATGCGTTTTAATGTCTAATTCGTGGTTCTGGATGTTATTTTGGTGTTTTGATCGCGCGAGCGAGTTCATAAAATTTTTTTATTGGTGTGGTACGCTGAGGGATCGGGTGAGTTTCAGATGTGTTTCCGATTGATTTTAATTCATTTTTGGGTTGCTGGTGTGCTGGTGCTCCAGTTATCGCACTTGCGAGCACCAGCCTCGCAATTGCAAAGTGAGTAGGGAGGGGGCAGGTATCGCATTTGTGATGCCTTACTCGCAATTGCGAAGTAAGGCCTGGGCTGGGTAGGTTCGCATTTGCGACCAATTGGTCGCATTTACGAGAGGGACAGACTTTGGAAATGCGAAGTCAGTGTCGCATTTGCGATAATTCACTGGACTGTCAGGTGCCGCATTTGTGAGTCACTGTTCGCACTTGCGAGGTTTGCAATTGGGAACGCTAAATGGGCTGGAAAACGGGACTTAGCTTCATTATTCATATTTTAGAACTCTAGGCTCGTTAGGAAGCGATTTTGAAGAGGGATTTCTCCATACAACCATTGGGTTAGTGATTTTGATCAAATTTCAGTTATATTACATGATTATGTATGAGAATTAACATCAAATTCATGAGAATCTAAGAGAATTTTGGGAAATTTTGTCTATGTTTTGAAAAATGAGACTTTATGATTTGAGAGTCGAATTGGACTCAAATTTGAAAATGAAACATATTTATGGACTCGTAAGGTTATGGATTGTTGAGATCTACGCTTGGACTTTTTTTTTGTTTGGTTAATATAAAATTTTATTAATAGAAGCAAAGTACAAAAAAGGAGGGGGACATAAACCTTACCTCCAGCAAAAGAGTAGATGTATACTTAGTTATCCTAAAGCGATAACTAAGCATGCCTAAAATGTGATAAGGTGTTGACCTATGGTGATGTGGCGATTGTCTATTTTGTAGTGATAACAATCGCCTTTACAAAAATAGAGTGTAATTGATCTAGGCCAGCTATACAAAAAAGTACATGTTGATTTAGGGTGTGATCCCTTGTATGTACATCTAGTAGCTAAAAGTGATTTCTAGAAATCTCAAAAAAGTAGCAAAAGAGTGCAAGCTATCTTCAATTTTGCTTTGTCCTTGAAAAGAAAAGCCAAATTGAAGGTGGCTGCTTGAATTCGAGAATTTTGTTGGTATATGAGAAAAATGTGGAGTACTTCTGTTAAATATGTGCTGAGACTGCTGCTGTAGAGTGTATGTGTGTGGCTTGTGTCTTCTTTTGGGTAGTTTTCTTGGTTTGGAGTTCCTTTGGGAGCTGCTATCTGCACTTGTTTCAAACTTTAGGTCGGCTGCTTTTCTGCTGGCCCTGTGTGACTACAGCTTCTGATGATGGTTTGTTGTTGCTTCTGTGTCCTGTGATGTATGTTGGCTTAGTATGATGCTGCTATGCTGCTGAGTGAGGTCTAGTATCCAGTGTTGCAATATGGTTAGGGGTGTCCATGATGATTTTTGTAGTTGCAAGAGATTGAGCACCAGAGGTGCTAATACCACACCTTGCAACTGCACCAATGATCTGGACCATTTCAAGCATTTTACAGTGATTAGTGGGATGTTGAGTTCAGTGTAGGAGATGGTGCTTGTGTTGCTACTATTTTGCTGCTTTATGATTCTATGCTCTTCTATATTAGATTCTGCCTGTTGCTTCTGTGGATGTGCTTCCGTGGCATATATTTGCTGTTGGCTCAGAAAGTTCACCTTGCTGTTTCTGTGTCTTTGAGTGTTGTTTAAGTTCCATTGGTGTATTGTAACAGAAAGGATCCATGGTGATTGTTGTAATTGCAATAGATTGAGCACCATTAGTGCTAATACCACACCTTGCAATTGCAGCAATAACCTGGACCATATCGAGTTATCTGTTGTGATGTGGTAGTTGTTGAGTTCAGTAGTATCTTGTTGCTGCCGGTGTAGGTATTTGTTGCTGACTTGGTTGGTGTTCAGACAAAATGCCATAGCAGTAATGGAGATGCTATACATGGCTTCTGCTGTGGTGTACTGATTCCAGTAGTGTTTCTTGATGGATATAGCCTTGTGTTGTTGATGCTGCCCTATGTAGCTGTTGTATCTTTGTTTCTGCTGCTGCTGTGTTGCTGTTGAAGAGAGTATCTTGAGGGTCCAGCCTAAAAGCCAATGTAGTAATGGGTTTGCTTCTTTAGCAATAGTCCGGCCCCAAGGAAGTATCTGAGTGAGTAGAAAGATGAGTTGTGGATGCTGTTTTGAATGATTGCTATTCATTTGAAAGATTCTCTTCTGCTGCTGTGTTCCTGCTGTGGCAATGCAAAGCCAGAGTTGAGTACTGGTAGTGAACTGCTCCCAGGATTGATATTGTGTCTTTGTGTGAATTTCTTCTGTTACTGATATGGTCATGAGCTGCAGCAGAATTTTGGAGAAAATGCTGCTGTTGTTGTGATCCATTTATTGTTTGTGTTTGTGCATTTGCTGACAGTGCTTAGGGTGATTGGGATCCAGTGTACTAGTTAAAAGAGGAATGGAAAGAGTTTTTCTCCCCATTGCTTTTTCAACAGTAGTGTGACGACCCGGCTAGTCGTCTCATGAGTTACCGCTCCGTTTTCCCCATCTTCCGTCACATTATGCTTTGTTATCCATATTTTATGTGATCGAGCTAAGTAGTTTGCATTAGGAGTGAGTTTGGCAAGAAATGAGACACTTAGTCTCTTTTAAGAAGGTTTAAGCTGGAAAAGTCAACCGGATGTTGACTTATGAGTTAGAGGGCTCGGATGTGAGTTCCAATGGTTCGGTTAGCTTCGGGAGGTGATTTATGACTTAGGAGTGTGATCGGAATTTGTTTTGGAGGTCCGGTGTAGAATTAGGCTTGAATTGGTGGAATTAGTATTTTGGCGATTTCCGGTTGTTAGACGAGATTTTGATGGAATTCCGAAAGTTGCTATAGCTTCGTATGGTGATTTCGGGCTTAGGAATATGTCCGGATTTGAAATTGGAAGTCCGTAGGACAATTCAACGCATTTTGGCGAATGTTGGAAAATAGAAGATCTTTGAAAAGTTTGACCGAGGAGTTAACTTTTTGATATCGGGGTTGGAATCCAGTTCTGAAAATCTTCATAAGTCCGTTATGTTATTTATTACTTGTGTGCAAAATTTGAGGTCAATCGGACTCGATTTGATAGGTTTCGGCATCGAATGTGGAAGTTGGAATTTGTTAGTTTCATTAGGCTTGAATTGGGGTATGATTCGTGTATTTAGCGTTGTTTGATGTGATTTGATGTCCCGACTAAGTCCATATGATGTTTTAAGATTTGTTTATATATTTGGTTGAAGTCCCGAGGGCCTCGAATGGATTTTGGATGGTTGATGGAGTTTAACTTGGGCATTTCAAGAATGTGTCGATGTTGTCTCTTCAAGAATAAGTGGTATCATAAAATGCAAATGGTCCAAATTCAGTTTTAACTGAAGCATTAGATTCGTATCGAAACTTTGGAGTCATAGCAAAAAGAATCGTCCAATTCGGACATCGTATGAGAAAGTTATGCCTATTTCTGTGCCAGGAATTCTAAACACTATAAAAACGGGGGGTTTTGGCCATTTTGACAATAATAGAGTGGGGGGAGCTCGGTTTGGACGATTTTTAGAGGGGTTTCCACAAATTTGAAGGAGGTAAGTGTTCTTTATCATAAATCCTTCATAGATCATGATTCCATACTCATTTACATCATGAATCCATGAATCTATGGAAGAAAAATCAGATTTTTTTTACCAAATCTTCCGAGAACGAAAATTTAAGATTTGAAAGCCAATCCGATGTCGGAATTTGATAATTTTTATATGGGTGAACTCGTTGGGAGATAAGGAAGCCGTTGATGTGAAAAATTTTGAACTTCGGAAGTGGGCCCGGGGCTCGGGGTTTTTCCAATTTTGGATTTCTTAGTATTTATTGATTGTTTTCGCGTGGGCTTTGTTCCCTCAACATATTGTGACGTAATTGTTCTGAATTTGGATAGATTTGATACACGTGGAAGCCAATTCGAAGGGAAAAGACATTGTGGGCTAGCAATTTAGCCGGTTCGAGGTGAGTAGTGATTGTAAATGATGTTGTGAGGGTTTGAAACCCCGGATTTGCACCTCGTAGTGCTATATTGAGGTGAGGCACTTGCTCGATGATGAGCATGGGGTCGTTTACTACCGGGGATTGTTACTTGGTCCGTCCCGATTGATGATTTTTACTACTTAATTGATTAAAACTTATTTTTATCATCATGATTGGGGCTGATTTCCATATTTGGGCTTCGTGCCGGTTATTTGAACCCTTCAGGGGTATTTATCACTGTTTACTCACTGTTTTGATTCATACTTGAACTCAGTCATGTTGTTCTTCCACTGTTTTACAACTCAACCACTTTTACTCAGTTTTGAGATTTAAATGATGTTTTTGGGCTGAGAACTACTGTTTTACTATGCCGAGGGGCATGTGATGATTTTCTGACTGAGTGCGGCCGAGGGCCAAATGTGAGGTTTTACTGAGTGATATGAGACCGAGGGCCTGAGATACTTGATGTACGTCACGAGGTGGCTTGATCGATATGAGGCTGAGGGCCTAGATATATGCCACGAGGTGGCTTGATATTGCGCTTCGGCCGTAAGGGGGCCCTCCCGGAGTCTGTACACCCCCAGTGAGCGCAGGGTACCCTGAGATATTACAGTTGGTGACAATGACAACTGGTAACCAGAGATATTACAGTTGGTAACAATGACAACTGGTAACTAGAGCTGTGAGATTGATACTGAGCCCAGGGATAATACAGTTGGTAACAATGACAACTGGTAACCAGAGCTGGGGAGATTTTACTATTTTAAATGATACTGAGCCCAGGGATGTTACAGTTGGTAACAATGGCAACTGGTAACCAGAGCTGGGAAGATTATTAAATGATTTCTTACTGATTTACTGTTTTCAAGTAATGGTTTTACTGCTTCATTATGCATTGCCCTGTGCTTTACGTGTTTCCGTACTTTCAGTGATTATTTATATGCATTACTCGCTGAGTTGGAAGTACTCACATTACTCCCTGCACCATGTGTGCAGATTCAGACGTTATTGATTCCACTCCGAGGCATTGACTACGACTGTCAGAGCGGTGATTCAGAGACTACGAGGTAGTTGTTGGCGTCCGCAGCCCCATATCTCTTTTATTTGTTGTTTCCACTTTCTTCAAACGATTGTGCCGGAGATATTGTAATAGTAATCTTGTTATTAGGATTTTATTAGTTGCTCATGACATAGTGACACCCCGGTTTGGGCTGTTGTTGGGATGGTTCACTATGTTTTTCCGCAAATGACTGCTATTAAACTGTGTTGTGTTGTTCTCTTGTTAAATTAACTACTTAAAATGAGTTATGGTTTGAATTGGCTGGCCTTGTCTTCACGAGAGGCGCCATCACGATCGGGTTTGGGATTTGGGTCGTGACAAGTAAATTGGATCCATTCAGTGATTTATATTTCCTGTGGATGTCTGTTGATTGAACTCAATGTGTTGAAGTTGATTTTCTGTTGATGACAGCTCAGATCTTCAAAATTTCCTGCAAAAAAATATATCTTGTTAGCATGAATCCAGTGCTCCACTTCCTCCTTAGTACAGTGGCATCCCAATGTGCCTTCAAACAGAATAGAATGAATTCCTGCATCCTTATGGTCTTTTCTAGGCTTCTTGGTAGATAACTTTGTTGATTGTGACTGTGTCCCCATATTTGTAGCTATTTCTTCTTTTCCACAGTTCCCATATGATCACTGAATGTAAGGCTTGCATAATTGGTTTCAGCCTGTAGATAACCTCTGCAGTCCAACGTTTGACCACTGCTTGATGCAAAGTAATGCCTTGTACATCAATTCCTGCATTGCCAAGAAAGTATCTCCATACTTTACTTGCAGCATATGATGTGAAGAAAAAGTGTTGTCTTCTCTCTTCCTGTGGTTCCGTACAACACCAACACTTAGAAGCCATTTGAAATCCCATTATTTTGAAATAGTCATCCAGTGGTAGTTTGTTTCTCTAGACTTTCCACATGAAAAAGGAAATTTTGAATGGCAATCCTTGCACCCATATATCTCTATATGCATTTGCAGGATGCTGTCTCTTCCTCAGGTATTCCCAGGTTGTCTTGACAGTGAATTCCCCTCTGGTTTCCAGCATCCATACTGGTTCATCTAGCACACCTGCAACATTTGGTGGTTTGATGTTGTTTATTATGTGTGCAGCAAGGTCATTTGGTAAAATCTCTTTGATCTTCTCTTCATTCCAATGATCCTCTTCTATTACATCCTGTATGTTCTGTACAGTCTCATCACATATGAAGTCAGGAGGGGGAACGAAGTATAAGGCTCTCAGTCCTGTCTAATTTTCGAACCAGAATAGTGAAGACCCCATTTTAGGTTGCCAGAATATTCGATGTTCCATAACGCTTCTGCATTCAATCATTTTCTTCCAGATGTGTGATCCACCTCTCCAAGGAACAATTATTGGATAAAGTTTTTTGCAATACTTTTGGCTCATGAATGCACTCCATAAACTTGGTTTTGTTCTGAAGTTCCACCATAGCTTGCAGAACAAGGCTGTAGACATGTCATGTAAGGATCTGAAACCTGCACCCCCTTCCTCACATGGCAAGCATAAAGTATTCCATGATGCTCAGTGCCTTCTTGGATTTCCAACAGAATTGCCCCAGAAGAATTGTGCAATTACTTTGTGAAGTTTGTTGATCACATTGGCAGGAGGGTTTACTGCAGAGAGGAGATCAATTGGCATGCTCTGTAGGACATGTGTGATAAGTACTGCCCTGCCCACTGTGGATAATAGTTTCCCTTTCCAGTCTTGAAGCCTGTTCATCACTTTCTGTATAAGACCTTGGTAGTAGTCTATCTTCCTTCTCATGTAGAAAATTGGACATCCAAGATATATGAAAGGGAAATCTTATTGTAGGATTCCTGTAATCCTTTGTACCTTGTTGATCACCTGTGTTGAGGTGGAGTGATGCATGTATATTGCAGATTTACTCTTGTTTATCAGCCGGCCAGAAGCATCTTCATATGCAGTGAGCACTTCCATTATCAACTGAAGTGATGTGGCATCTGATGAGGAGAAGATGATGGTATCATTTGCATATGCCAGGTGGTTGATCTTGGGACTCCATTTAGGTAAGCCAAATTCACAGAAATGAGAGTTGGAGTGAAGAGCATTGAGTGCTCTGGACATAGCTTCTGCTGCTATTATGAACAGGGCAGGTGACAAAGGATCACCTTGTTTGACTCCTCTTGTGGATTTGATGAAGCCATGTGGTTCTCCATTTATCAGGATAGAGTACCAGTTGTTGGCCACCAGTCCATGTATCAAGCCAATGAATCTTTCTTCAAATGCCATCTTCCTTAGTACTTTGGTCAGGAATAGCCATGACAGTATGTCGTATGCTTTTGTCATGTCCAGTTTAATTACAACATTTGTTCCTGCTTTGGTTCTGAGTCAAATATATGTTATAATCTCTTGAGTTAAGAGCACATTTTCCATTATGCTTCTGCCTTTAACAAAACCAGCCTGCTCATCTGAAGTTAGCTTTGGTAGAATGGTCACCAGTATGTCATAAACTACTCTGGAGAATATCTTGTTGATGAAGTTGCTAAGGCTGATTGGTCTCAAATCTGAGAAGGTAAGTACTTCCTTCTTCTTGGGCAGCAACACTAGCTTTGTGTGTGTGACACACTTGGGAAGAGTTTGTCCATTAAAGACTGCCTTTACCATATCAACTATATCATTCTCGACTATATCCTAACATGACTGGTAGAAACATCCAGTGAAGCCATCTGGTCCTCCTGCACTTGCTGCATTCAATCCAAATACTGCATTTTTAACTTCCTCCCTTATTGCTTGATGCATTAGTAGATAGTTGTCTGCATTGTCTACCAGTGTAGGAATGTGGTTCAGTATTTCAAATGTTGCAGGGGGAGTGTCTTCATGAAACTGTGCTTTGAAAAAATTGACTGCTTCATTTGCCATTTCAGCATTGTCTTTTAGCCATGTACCCATATTATTCTGGATTCTTCTAAGTTGTAGCCTCTTTCTTCTACCATTCATTTGTGCATGAAAGAATTTTGTGTTTTTATCTCCATCTTTAAACCAAGTCATGCCTAATTTATGCTTCCAGAATTCTTCTTCTAGAGTTAAGTACTTGATCAATTCAGCCGGCACCTGCTATAGTCTTATTCTGTTTTGAGCAGTAGGATGGAGCTCAAATTGGGCTTCATGTACTTTGACGACTTCCTCTAGACTTGCTATCTTTTGGAAGCTGTCTCCATATGTTGTTCTGCTCCAAATTGATAGTGCTTTTTTCAATTTCTTCAGCTTATGATTGAAAATTATGAAAGGATCCCCAGTAAAGTCTGCTTTCCAATGCTCTCTTACCACTGCTTTGAAATTGTGGTGCTTTATCCAGAAATTTAGAAATCTAAAGGCTCTCTTTGTTGATGTAGCATTTGTGTTGCAAGTCAGTAGCAATGGGCAATGATCTGAACCTATTTTTAGCAAGTGAGTAACTTCCAGTTGTGGTAACCATTGTTGAAGTGAAAAGTTGGCTAAGCATCTGCCCAATCTTTTGAATATGCAGTCTTCTTCTGCTCTCCTATTCCACCATGTGTATATGGTTCCTTTAAAGCCTAGCTCAGAGAGGTTGGAGGTGTTGATGCAGTGTTTGAAGTCTTCAATCTCCTTCAATGTTACTGGAAGCACTCCAAATTTCTCTTCCTCATCCCATATAACATTAAAGTCACCTCCCACCAGCCAAGGCAGTGTCATGTTTCTGACAAGATTATGTAAGCTATCCCACAGTTCAATTCTTTCATTAGCATCACATTTTGCATATACAAAGGTGACAAAGAAAGATATTTGTGAATCCACCTTTGTTAGTTTCAAAGTTGACTGCTGCTCCAGGTCACATATTATGTCTATTTCATGATCCTCATCCACAAAAATCATATCTTGTTTGACACATTGGCAAAACATTGTGGAAGTCCAATCCTCATTTTGTATCTTTCCAATTTCCTGGCTTTTTGCTTAGGCTCCATGATTCCAATGAATTGAAAGTGGTACTGTCTGTGCATATTGATAAGCCTTTCAAAGGCTTTCATTGTATTGACTGACCTTTTATTCCAAATGATCCCATTCATGATTAGGATTGAGATTTGGATAAGATCCTTCTTGTTTGGACTCCTGCCCCTACACTTTGAGTGTCTTTGCCCTGTTTCTTCCTGCCTTTTTTAGTTGATTTCACAGCATCCAGCAATTTTGGTGAAAGATCTGCTCGTCTTGCTGCATTTATTAGGTTTTGAGTGGTGGTTTCCTCGTCTAAGATCATTTCCTATTTCAGCATTTTGCTCCCCCTCTTCAGTTTCACTTCTGAAACTTATCACTTGTAATTTGAGACCTGCTTAATTCAGTTCTGTGTTTATTGTATTGTGGATCAGCTGGCCTTTGTTGATGTTAAACTCATGAGAGCAGTCATTTGTTCCAATTTTGATCTGTTGCTTGGCTTTAGCAGATGGGGTGTTCTGCATCTCAGTGAACTTTCTATTCTTGATCAATCTATCTGCTGATTGCTTGCTGTCTTCATACTCTCCTGTATTTTGTATATCCATTGTCATAGGCTTAGAAGGTGTTAGTGTGCTGGGAGCATTGCTTCCACTGTGTGAGTGTCTTCCATTGTGTCCTGCTGTTTTGATTTACCATTTGCACTTTGTAGGTCATGCTCCACTTCTTCATCAGTTGGCTCCTCATCACTTCCTGTACTAGCTGGCACTTGTTCTTCCTCTGATTCTTCCTCTACTTGTTAACTCCATAGTTTGCCTTCGCTAAGTTGAATTCTTTGAGTCTCATCCACATCTTTGTCTGCTGTCATAAAGTTACTTGAATGAGGGAGGGTGTCCTGACATAGTTGTTTATTTGTGACCTTGTTTCCAAATTGCCTGTTCACCCATTGGACTGTTGGTCCATTGCCTGCTATAGCTGCTACTATGTCTGTTCTTCCACTCCTTTCCATTTGTTTCATTGTAGACTGTTGATAATTGTTGTTGCCTGGTGGTGAACTTATCTTTGCAGCCATTGAGGCATGTGCATTCTTCACTTCTTCTACTTCTTCAATTGCAAAATCCTGCTTGTGCTCATTGGTTTTGCTTTGTTCTATTTCCAGAACAGCAAACTTGTTATTTGCCTACAATTTTTGGGTTTTTGATATAGCTGGTATAATCTCCAGTTTCTCTTTGAGTTGATCTGCTACCTGTTTGTCTTTGTTCTGTGGTCGATTAACCTCCTTCCACTGTAATCTAGTGTTGCCAACCACTTTACCACTTGATAGGATCAATAGAGGTGCTGCTTCTTTTCCTTTGTCTTTTGTTCTTGGCTTCTCAATAGCATTCTCCTTTATCAATTATGGGTGCAATTTCAAACATTCTAGCGTGTCGTGTCCCTGCAACTTACATTGTTTACAATATTTGGGAATAAAATCATACTGGATTTTAATCCACTCTGTTCTCACTGCACCAGTGGCCTCATTTTCAATATCCATTCTAACTTTCTTTGGTAGCTCCGCCATAAGATCAACCAACACTTTTACTCTAGCACAGCTAGGTCTCGTCTTGTTTATAGTTGCCATATCTAGATGTAGTGGTTTTCCAACAGCAGATGCAAGTGAGAATAAACATTCCTTCACAAAAAAGGTTGGCAGCAAGCTGGGAAATGAAATCCATGCCATCGCTTTTGAGGTTTCTTCTCCTTCCTTGAACTTAGAGTCATAAATTAATGTTCTCATCTGGTATTCGTATCCATCTCTTGCTTTCAGGTAATACACTGCTTTAGAAGTGAAATTGAGAAAATCTTGCCACAATGTCAGACAAATTAGCACATGTCTATCTCTTAGTAATCCAATGTTGCAGTCGCCCTTTATCCCACACTGCGTAGGGATTAGTCGACGAGGTTCTTGGATGTCAGGCTCACCATATGAAAACTTACCAATAACTGCATATTGTAAGCCTTCAATTTGATTCATTCCTTCAACCTCTGTTTCTATAAATTTGACGAAAGGTTGTCCTTGTAGGAAAGTAGCTTTCTTGAACGAAATGGGTTCGATTGTCGCTGTCGATCTAGGGTTTGTTGTCGAGTTCGAGTTCAGAGTTGATGGTTTGAGAAGTTGGCTGTAGTCCAGTTGTTTTGGGTAGGTGGAAGATACAGCAGGAGGTTGGGAGGTAGAGGGGGAGGGGTCACCAGCTGGCGTATTACCGGTCGGCATCTCCATCGCCGCTCGTGAGAGCTTTCTCTCTCTAGTTATTTTCTCTCTCTAATTGCCTCCCCCGTGCTCTCCGCTTAATCTAAGATTACTGGTAGTTACCCACCCTTGGACTTGAGTTTTGACCGGGCGAGTCCGGGGTTGACTTTTGGTGACTTTTGGGGAATTGTGTAAAGACCGTCACTTTATTTATCGGAATTGGTTTCACTTGCAATTTTTGTTGATATTAAGTTATTTTTTGTTAGATTTGAGACGTGCAGAGGCAAATTTCAAGGGAAGAGCCATTTTAGAGTGTTGATTGGCCTAGTTGAGGTAAGTATCTTTCCTTACTTTGTGTGGAGGAACTACCCCTTAGGATTGGGTTTGATTGCAGTATTAGATTATGTGGAAGACGTGTACATGAGGTGACGAATGTGTACACTGGCTTATATGTGACCAACTGACCTCTTTAGACTCTTAGGTTACTTATAAGCATTTATTTGAAGTTTTTGTTATTTGTTCTACCTTTCGTTGACAAGTTATGTCTTACATGCTTTAATTAAAGTTCTATTGCATGTGCTATTTTCTTCCATTGTCGAGGTTACTCTTATATGAATTTAGTGGTAGTTGTTATTACATGCTATTTCACCCATTGTCGAGTTATTCTCATGCATTTATTAGTAGTTGCTATTTCATACCATCTCTTTCATTGTTGAGCCTTTGTTATGCACTTGAGTTGAAGTTGCCATTTCACGAAAATACCTTTCATTGTTGAGCTTATTGAAGTAGTAGCTATTGAGAGCTAATAATATGTTTTGTGGGTGAAGTTGTTGAGTATTGGAATATCTTTCCTTGTTGAGTTATTTCCCAATGCATTTTGTTGTTATTGAGATTCTTGTGCTCATTGTGGTTAAGTCATGGGCTATGTGTTGTGGTGCCATTGGTATTGTTGATTTTGGAAAATGTGGTGACATATGGGCGCGTGTGGTGCGAGTTGATTATTGTGTTGTGATATTGATGTGCATGCGACGGTATAAGGGTGGGAATTGATGTGCATGCAGTGAGATAAGGTGGGATTTATACGCGTGTTGCTAGTAAGGGAATTACTTGAAGCCACGCGGTGAGATAAGGGGTCTAAAGCGCGTGAAGCTATTTTGGGAAAAGAAATTTAAATATAAATGCAAGGCTCACACAGCGATATAAGGAAGATTTTGTTGTGACTTGTGAAATATGAATATGAGGTGTGGTACCTCGGTGTGATTCTTATTGTACATTCTATAAGAAGGCTTGTTGATTTGAACGGTTATTGTACTATTTTCCTTGAATTCATTTCACTTGTATTTTGAATGTTTTTGATCTTTTGTTATTTCTTAGCGCGAGCAGCAAGGAAAGGACAGTCAGTGCGATGCTCACTCTTTGTTGTCATTTGTTGCTTTTATTTCTGTTGTTAGGCTGGTATTGATAAATTGCTTTATTGTCATTTATTGCCCTTAACTTCCCTGTTGTTAGATCATATTAATATTCTCCACAGGCTTTCTATGTCTAGTAGCTGTCTTGATCTGACCTCGTCACTACTCTACCGATGTTAGGCTTGATACTTACCGGATATCATTGTGGTGTACTCATGCTACGCTTCTACACATTTTTGTGCAGATCCAGGTACTTCTACTCGTGCTGGACAGTAGTGAGTTGATCAAACATTTTGGAGACTTCAAGATGTACCTGCTTAATGCTCGCAGGTCTCGGAGTCACCTTCTGCTATTGTCTCTGCTACTGTTTATCTTCAGATCAAACAGTGTTGTATTTAGAGATTCCTAGCGTACTTCTTTAGAGCTTCTGACTCTTTACCACCGGTTTTGGGAATTATATGACTGTTGTCCCATTTTGGTTATAATATGAGATTTGTCAGTTTATTTTAATATCTTAGTTGTTATTTCTGCTAAATTCTCAATATGTGTTAGACTTACCTAGTCTTAGCAACTAGGTGCAATCACGATATCCTAAGATGGGATTTTGGGGTTGTGACATATTCAAAGTCTTGAAATACTAATTAGATCCCAAAAACATCAAAGTCAATGCTTGGTCAAACTTCTAAGCTCTGAAGTTTTTCAAATCGCCAACATTCAACAAATGGTGTTCAATCCCTCTAGGAACATCCAACATGAAATTCAAACATATGTACCAGTCTAAAATCATCATAAGAACTTACTAGAACCATCATAATCCAATTTTGAGTTCGTTTAACCAAAATTCAAACCTTGGTCAACTCATACAACTTAAGGCTTCTAAAATTGAACTAAGTATTCCAACTGGCTCTTGAACCTCCCCAGAACCAAACCACCTGTCCCCACACGTCATAAACATCAAATGAACCTAGTGGAAGCATAAAATAGGGGATTGGGATTCTAGAACTCAAGACGACGGCCATATTGTTACCCTAACAGTACTTGAAGTTGTGCGATCGGATTTGGATAAGGTACGTTTGGAGAAAAATGCTATTAGGTAGCTCGAAACAGGAAATGGTTCTTATTGGATGAGAGAAATCATTGACTTGTTGCTATGATAGGTGGTTATGATCTTACATAGGTTTCTTTCATAATCACCAGTGCTGCGAAGGCATGGAATAAGTATCTATTTTAGGTGGAGCCTTTTCGCTGGTATCAGATTTGATAAGGAGCAGTTGTTGAGACCAAAAGGTATTGTTATGGAAATAAAAATATAGGACATATCATGTTGTTACATTCAGGTGGTTTATTTATGACTTGATATAGGTTATTGTGATTGATATAGTGGATATACACAAGAATCGTATCTTTGAGGAAGTTGTGGATATTAAATTTTGATTTACAGGATTGTAAGATAAGATTGAAGGAGAAATCCTCAATTAAGATGTGTTAACGGAGTTAACCAGATGTTCACAATCTTTTGACAATTTCTGAAATACTGTTGGCATGTTTGGGGACGAATGTATATTTAAGTGGCGGGAGAATGTAACGATCCAATCGGCCATTTTGAGTTCTAGCATTTTGCTCTAAGATTTGAGACTTCCCGCAGATTTATTTGTAATTTGTGACTTGCGGGTATAGTTGGTTCAGGTATCGAGAGGTTCCGAAGCTATTTAGAACACTTAGTTCCTAATAGAGGCTTAAAGTTAATAGAGTTGACCAAATTTAACATTCTAGGTAAAACGGAAAGCTTTTATAGGTTCTTATTGTCACGACCCAAATTTTCCACATTAGGATGTCGTAATGGCACCTACTCTCTAAGACTAGGTAAGCCTAACATCAGGAATACTTAAAGAAATTTAACAATTAAGATAATAAAATAATACGATAAACTCATAATAAATCCAAAACAGAACAACTGCAACAAAACTCCCAAAAACGGTGGAATTGAGACTTTACACGAATATACTGTAAAATCCCTAGTACAACACTGTCTAGATAAAGACTAAACAGTAGCAAACTAAGCACAAAGGGTGACTCTGAGGCTTACGAACGCCAGGCAGGTATACCTTGAAGTCACCGAACTGAATGATCCACTCATTGATGCCTAGCCTAAGTCAAGTTATCTGGATCTGCACAAAAATGTGCAGAAGAGTAGTATGAGTACACCACAACGGTACCCAGTAAGTGTCAAGCCTAACCTCGATGGAGTAGTGACGAGGCCAGGTCAAGATACCTACTAGGATAAAGTAAACTGAACAAGTATAGTATAATCTAATAATGAAAACGAGGAGATAGTGAAATAAAGCAATACAACAAGGTAAGCTACAACTAAATTTAAAGCAGTAAAGGCAACAAGGAAGGAACACATAATAAGAACATCAAGAAAACAATGTGGACAAATACAATTGAGGTAAATGAGAGCTAACAGCAAGAATCACAACCGAGGTACCTCCTCGTAACCTCATTCCACAAACACAATCACAATCTTTCCTTATACCATTACGTGAGCCTTACATTTAGATAATTTTGAAAACATTTTTTTCTGAAATAGCTACACACACGTTAGAGCACTTTATGTCGCCACATGGCTTCAAGTAATTCCCTTACTAGCAGCACGCACATAGCACATTAATCCCACCTTATGCCGTCGCATGCACATTAACCCCTATCCTTATACCGCCGCATGCGCATCAATAGCACAACATAATAACAACTCGCACCACAAGTGCCCATATGCCACAAATTTCCAAAAATCACTAGTACCAAGGTTTCCATAACATATAACCCACGGCTCAACCACAATATGAACAAGAATTCTCGATAATAACAAAATAAAAGTGAAGAGCTCAATAAGAAAGATATCTCAACAATTAAAATTTCACTTCAATGTGATAACGGCTTTTACAACTTCAACACCAATAACACAACAAGAAGATATTCCATGAAATAACAACTTCGAGTAAGTAATTCAACAATTAAGGAAGTAACGAGACAATAAGGAAGGCAATAACTTCGACTAAAGCATATAAGAGCAAAATAACAAGTAAGAGGTGAACAAGTATTAACAATGTCAAATAAAGCATATACGGGTAGATTAACACATGTATGGGTAGGCTAACAATGAAAGGTATAACGTGTTATGACAATTCAATTAAAGGCATGAAAAGAATCTCAATAGCCTAAACCGGTCAAGTACCACTTATAGTCCGTGCACCCACTCATCACCTTGCGTATACGGCCTCCGCATAACACAAATATCAAAACCAACCCAACTCCTAAGGGTAATTTACTCACAAAAAATTAGGCAAGATACTTACCTCAAACAAGCCAAATCAATCCCCTAATAAGCCCTTCCCGCGAATATCCAACTCTGGACGGCTCGAATCTAGCTAAAATAACTTAATAGCATAAATACAAACAGTAGAAAACTACTTCGGATAATAAAGTTGCACTCATTAAAGAAAATCAAAAAGTCAACTCCAAAAGTCAACCCCGAGATCGCACCTCGAAACCCGAGAAAACTAAAAAATCCAAACACCCATTCAACAAAGAATCCAACTATACTAAAATTATCCAATTCTGACCTCAAATCAACCTTCAAATCCTCAATTTACAGTTTAGGAATCTTTCACCAAAATCCCCAATTTTTCTAACTCAAAACACTAATTAAATAATAAAACACTAGCCCTGCATGCACAACACACTGCCATCTCTAATAGAACCTCCATGGCATCACCGTGTTGTACCGTGTCCTTAAGGACAAGAAAATAGGGGTCATCATACTGACACTCTTTGATGCGCTCTAGAAACCACGGAAGCAAGAACCTGACTAGGCTCTGAAACATCAAATATAATAAACTAATTGGCCAAGGCCTGAACATCTATAACAAATCACATCAACCAACATAAAAAACACGAATCACACCTCAATTCAAGCCTAACAAAAATAAAGAAATTCCAACTTCTACAATCGACGCCGAAATCTATCAAATCACGTCCAATTGACCTCAAATTTTGCACACAAGTCATAAATTACATAGGCCTATTCCAACTGTCAGAACCAAAATTTGAACCTCGTAACTACCAAGTTAATCCTTGGACAAACTTCACAATTTCCAAAACTTCTAATTTTCCAATTTTCGCCATTTCAAGCCAAAATCAACTACGGACCTCCAAATCACTGTCCGGACACACTCTTAAGTCCAAAATCACCCAACGAAGCTATCAGAACCATCAAAACTCCATTCTAGATTAATTTACACATAAGTCAACATCCGGTCAACCTTTTCAACTTAATCTTCCAACCTTGAGGCTAAGTGTCTCAGCTCATTCCGAAACATCCCCGGACCTAAACCAACTATCCTGGCAAGTCACATAACGACAAATTTAGCGTAGAATAAGCAGTAAATGAGGGAATGGGGCTACAGCACTCAAAACGACCTGCCGGGTCGTTACAAGTAGTGACGAGGCTGGGTCAAGACACCTACTAGGATAAGAAAAATTGAACAAGTATTGTATAATATAATAATGAAAACAAGGAAATAGTGACAATAAAGAAATACAACAAGGTAAGCAACAACTACATTTAAAGCAATAAAGGCAACAAAGAAGGAACACATAATAAAAAAATCAATAAAACAATGCAAACAAATACAATGGAGGTAAATGAGAGATAACAGCAAGAATCACAACTGACGTACTGCCTCGTAACCTCATTCCACAATCACAATCACAATCTTTCCTTATACCGCCGCGTGAGCCTTATAATTAGATAGTTTTGAGAACATTTTTCCCGAAATAGCTACACGCACTTTAGTCCACCTACTGTCGTTGCATGGCTTCAAATAAATTCCCTACTAGCAACACACACATAAATCCCACCTTATGCCGCTGCATGCACATTAACCCTTATCCTTATACTGCCGCATGTGCATCAATAACACGACACAATAACAACTCGCGCCACAAGTGCCCATATGCCACAACTTGCCAAAAATCATCAGTACCAAGGTTTCCATAACATATAGCCCACAGCTCAACCACAATATGAACGAGAATTCTCAATAATACCAAAATAAAGTGAATAGCTCAACAAGAAAGATATCTCGACAATTAACAACTTCTCCTAAATGTGATAACGCCTTTTACAACTTTAAATACCAGTAACTCAACAAGAAGATATTTCATGACATAACAACTTCAAGTAATTAATTCAACAATTAAGGAAGAATAATACTGTAAAAATTAGAGAGAGAAAGAGAGAGGCGATTTGAGGGCGATAGAGAGAGAAAGCTCTCACGATCTGCGATGGCAACGCCGGCTGGTGCCACGCCGGCCACCTCCCAACCTCCCCCTACAACTTCCACCTACCCAAAACCCCTCGACTACAGTCAACTTCTCAAACCATGGACACTGAACTCGAACTCGAACCCTAGATCTTCAATGGCAATTGAACCCATCCTGTTCAAGAGAGCTACCTTCTTAAAAGGACAACCTTTCGTCAAATTTACAGAAATAGAGGTTCAACGAATGAATCAAATTGAAGGTCTTCAACATGCAATCATTGGTA
Organism: Nicotiana obtusifolia; assembly: GCA_002018475.1. Classification (NCBI taxonomy): domain Eukaryota; kingdom Viridiplantae; phylum Streptophyta; class Magnoliopsida; order Solanales; family Solanaceae; genus Nicotiana; species Nicotiana obtusifolia. The sequence goes on along the minus strand of MCJB01000292.1, from coordinate 7,709 downwards.
AGTTCTCTAATGGTTGGCCTGACATCCAAGAACTTCGTCGATTAATTCCTGCACAGTATGGAATTAAGGGTGACTGTAATATTAGATTACTCAGAGATAGGCACGTACTAATTCGATTGACACTGTGGCAAGATTTTCTCAACTTCACTTCTAAAGCAGTGTATTACTTGAAAGCAAGAGATGGATACGAATATCAGATGAGGACATTAATCTATGATTCTAAATTTAAGGAAGGAGAAGAAATCTCAAAAGCGATGGCTTGGATTTCTTTTCCCAGCTTGCTGCCAACTTTCTTTGTGAAGGAATGTTTATTCTCACTTGTATCTGCTGTTGGAAAATCACCACACCTAGATATGGCTACTGTAAACAAGACAATGCTAGCTGAGCTAAAGTAAAAGTGTTGGTTGATCTTCTGGCTGAGCTACCAAAGAAAGTTAGAATGAATATTGAAAATGAGGCCGCTGGTGCAGTGAGAACAGAGTGGATTAAAATCCAATATGATTTTATTCCTAAGTACTGTAAACAATGTAAGTTACAGGGTCATGACATGTTAGAATGATGGAAATCGCATCCAGGGTTGATAAAGGAAAATGTTGTTGAGAAGCCAAGAACTAAAGACAGAGGAAAGGAAGCAGCACCTCTGATGATCCTATCAAGTGGTAAAGTAGTTGGAAACACTGGTTTATAATGGAAAGAGGTGAATCGAGCATAAAGCAAAGACAAGAAAGTAGCAGATCAGCCCAAAGGGAGACTAGAGGTAATGCCAGCTAACTCAGATGCTCAGAAATTTCAGACAAAGAACAAGTTTGCTGTTCCGGAAATAGAACAAAGCAAAACCAATTAGCACAACCAGGTGCTTGTAATTGAAGAAGAAGAGGGAGAGAAGAGTGCACATGCCTCAATGGCAGCAAAAATAACTTCATCACCAGGCAGTAGCAAGCCTCCACAGTCAAGAAACAGATGGAAAGGAATGAAAGTAGAGATTTAATAGCAGCTGCAGCAGTCAAAGAACCAACAGGCCACTAGGTTAACAGAACCTTTGGAAACAATGTCACAACTAATCAATCATGCCAGGACATCCCCTCTCCCCCCCCCCCTTCCCTGCCAATCATGTAACTTTATGATAGCAGACAAAGTTGTGGATGAGGCTTAAAGAATTCAACTTAGTGAAGGCAAGCTATGGAGTGAACAAGCAGACAAAGGATCAGAGGAAGAACAAGTACCAGCTGGTACAGGCAGTGATTAGGAGTCAACAGATGAAGAAATGGATCACGACTTACAAAGTGTAAATGGTAAAGCAAAACAGCAGGACACAATGGAGGACACACAACGATGTTGCAAAAACCAACAAGGAGATCACAACCTTAGAAGTAATACTGCCCAGCACATTGACACCACTTAAGCCTAAGGCAGTTGCTGCCCAAAATGCTGGAGAGTCTGAAGGTAACAAGCAATCAGTAGATAGATTGAATAAGAGCATAAAGCTCACTGAGATACAGAACACCTTAACTGTTAAGGCTAAGGAACATATCAAGATTGGAATAACTGGCTGCTCTCATGAGGTTAGCACAAACAAAGGCCAGCTGATTCACAGCACAATGAATACAGATTTAACTCAAGCAGCCCCCAAATTACAAGTGATAGGTCTTAGAAGTGCAACTGAAAAAGAGGAGCAAACAGCTTAAATAGGGAGAGATCTTGATGAGGAATCCACCACTCAAAACTTAATCAATGTGGCAAGACAAGCAGATCTTTCACCAAAATTGCTGGATGCAGTGAAATCAACTAAAAAAGGCAGGAAAAAACAGGGCAAAGACACTCAAAGTGGAGGGGCAGGAGTCCAAACCAGAGGGATCTTATCCAAATCTCAATTTTAATCATGAATGGGATCATTTGGAATATAAGGTCAGTCAATACAATGAAATCCTTTGAAACGCTTATCAATATGCACAGACAGTATCACTTCCAGTTCATTGGAATCATGGAGCCTAAGCAAAAAGCCAAGAAATTGGAGAGATACAAAAGAAGGATTGGACTGCCAAAATGTTATGCCAATGTATCAAAAAAGATATGGGTATTTGTGGATGAGGATCATGAAGTAGACATAATATATAACCTGGAGCAGCAGTTAACTTTGAAATTGACAGAGGTGGACTCACAAATCTCATTCATTTTCACCTTTGTATATGCAAAATGTAATGCCATTGAAAGAATTGAACTGTAGGATAGCTTATACAACCTTGCCAGAAACATGTCACTGCCTTGGCTTGTAGGAGGTGACTTTAATGTGATATGGGATGAGGAAGAGAAATTTGGAGGACTCTTTGTAACATTGAATGAGATTGAAGACTTTAGACACTGCATCAACACTTGCAACCTCTCCGAACTTAGATTTAAGGGAAGCATATACACATGGTGGAATGGGAGAGCAGAGGAAGATTGCATATTCAAAAGGCTGGACAAATGCCTAGCTAACTGTGCACTTCAACAATGGCTGCCTTAACTGGAAGTCACTCACTTGCCAAAGATAGGTTCAGACCATAGCCCACTGCTACTGACTTGCAACGCAAATGCTACACCCATAAAGAAAGCCTTCAGATTTCTAAACTTCTGGATAAAGCACCACAATTGTAAAGAAGTGGTAAGAGAGCATTGGAAAGCAGATTTCACTGGGGATCCTTTCATTCTATTTAATCACAAGCTAAAGAAATTGAAAAGAGCATTATCAACATGGACAGAGCAACATATGGAAACATCCTCCAAAAGATAGCAAGTCTGGAGGAAGTAGTCAAAGTACATGAAGCCCAATTTGAACTTCATCCTACGACTCAAAATAGAATAAGGTTACAACAGGTGCAAGCTGAACTGATCAAGTACTTAACATTAGAAGAAGAATTCTGGAAGCAAAAATCAGGCATGACATGGTTTAAAGATGGTGATAGAAACTCAAAGTTCTTTCATGCACAAGTTTATGGCAGAAGAAAGAGGTTACAGCTTAGAAGAATTCAGAACAACATGGGCACTTGGCTAGAAGACAATGCTGAAATAGCAGATGAAGCAGTCAATTTTTTCAATTCACAGTTTCATGAAGACACCCCCCCCCTACAACATTTGAAATACTGAATCACATTCCTACACTAGTAGATAATGCACACAACTGTCTATTAATGCAGCAACCAACAAGGGGGAAGTTAAGGATGCAGTGTTTGGTTTGAATGCAGAAAGTGTAGGAGGACCAGATGGATTCACTGGATGCTTTTACCAATCATGCTGGGATATAGTTGATATGGTAAAAGTAGTCTTTAATGGCCATACTCTTCCCAAGTGTGTCACACACACAAACCTGGTGTTGCTGCCTAAGAAGAAGGAAGTACAGACCTTTTCAGACTTGAGACCAATCAGCCTCAGTAACTTCATCAACAAAATATTCTCCAGAGTAGTTCATGACAGACTGGTGATCCCTACATGACATGTCTACAGCATTGTTCTGTAAACAATGGTGGAATTTCAGAACAAAACCAAGTTTTGGAGTGCATTCATGAGCCAAAAGTACTGTAAAAAACTCAATCCAATAATTGTTCCTTGGAGAGGTGGATCTCACATCTGGAGGAAAATGATTGAATGCAGAAGTATCATGGAGCACCAAATCCTCTGGCAACCTAAAATGGGATCTTCATTATTCTGGTTTGAAAACTGGACAGGACTGGGAGCGCTATACTTGGTTACCCTACCTGAGTTCATATGTGATGAGACTGTACAAAACATACAGGATGTGATAGAAGAAAGTCACTGGAATGAGGAGAAGATCAAGGAGATTTTACCAAATGATCTTGCTGCACATATACTGGATAACATCAAACCACCAGCTATGGCAGGTGTGCTTGATGAACCAGTATGGATGCTTGAAACCAGAGGTGAATTCACTGTCAAGACATCCTGGGAATACCTGAGAAAGAGGCAGCATCCTTCTAATGCTTATAGAAACATTTGGGTGCAGGGATTGCCATTCAAAATTGCTTTTTTTGTGTGGAAAGTCTGGAGAAACAGATCACCACTGGATGATTTCTTCAAAAAACTAGACTATCACATGGCTTCTAAATGCTGGCGTTGTACAGAGCCACAAGAAGAGACAAGACAGCACCTTTTCTTCACATCATATGCTGCAATTAAAGTGTAGAGATACTTTTTTGGTAATGCAGGAATTGATGTGTAAGGAATCACCTTGCACCAAGCAGTGACCAAATGTTGGACTGCAGATGTTGTCAATCGACTGAAACCAATAATGCAAGCCCTACCTTCAGTGATTATATGGGAGCTGTGGAAGAGAAGAAATAGCTACAAATATGGGGACACAGTCACTATCAACAGGGTAATCTATCAAATTACTTCTACTCTCCAGATGCTTATTAAAGTCAGAAAGCCAGGAATTCAAAACATCCCCCATAAATGGCCAGATATAATTGTTATGATGGAACAATATACTCCCACTTTGAAGTACACTAAAGTGATATGGGAATTCCCCAACCAAGGGAGGATCAAAGTCAACACAGATGGCACTTCCAGGGGCAACCCAGGTAGAAGCTCCATTGGCTTTGTACTGAGAAATGAAGAGGGAGATGCACATGCCTACAGTAAGGAGATCAAAGAGAGCACAAACACTGAAGCTGAGGCACATGCAATGCTGGAGGCCCTGAAATTCTGTGTCCACAATGAACACCTTCTAATAAAACTCCACACTGACTCAATGATGCCACTGAAGAGCATAAAGGGAGAATGGAGAGTACCTTGGTCCATCCAGGAAACTGTTGCAGAAATCAAAGATTTGATGACAAATGCAATGCAACAGTAGCACACACACTCAGGGAAGGCAACAGATTGGCAGACCATATTGCAAATTATGCTCTAGATAATGGACCTATAGATTGCCATTGCTTTGATGATCTAGACACACAAAGTAGAAGGCTGGTTAATAGTGATAAAAGCCAATGTCCATATCTAAGAGTAAAGGTGGTAGGAAACAGAGGGAATTAACTCTACCAAAGAATAATTCCCTGACTGGAAAGCTCAAACGCAGCAGTAGTGATGCAGAAAGAGTGGAGCTGTGCAAATTGGTACCTTTGACAGGAAATACTGAAGTGCTGCAACCACATAATCCAAGACCACGACAATGGATCACTACCATATACTTGAGATCAAACACTGATTTAACATGTATGTTAACTCTGCAGATACACTGGTGGCACCAAACAAAGCATGGCGGGAGGCCAAGATGGGGAGGAGACAGTGACTGAAGGGTCTCATATAATTTGTGTGTTGTTGTTTCAGGCACATAGCTATACCTGGGTTTCCACCATAAGCATCACTACAACAACTTTAATGAGGAGAAACTAGAGAAGTGGATCCAATCTAACATGATGTTCTTTCTTGCAGGAAATGCTGACAAGGGCTACCATCAATACCTGCTCATTCTAGCCACCAGCACCTTGGATTCAAGCAGAAGTGAAATTTTAATCACTGTGAGGGACCAACTTACTTCTAAAGAAGCAATGCATCATTGCATTGCCTCTTTGATCAGTCATCTGGATCCCAATTGCTCCAACCAATCTCAGCAAACACACAAACACAATCACAGCATACTTCACAACTCTGCAGATAGCTTAGAGGAGGCCAGATTATTGCTGCAATTTCAATGTATGATAGTAGCATTTATAATGCTCAATCTATTGCAATTACAGCAATTATCATGTATTCCCCTTGCTAGCATTCAACACAGCAACTTAGCAAGCATTCAACCAAATAAAAACAGCAGCAACATAGGAGCAGCAAGATGGACACTCCCTGGCACCATAGAGCTTTGGTATTCAGTCATCACACAGCTTAAAAGAAACAACAGCATGGACAGCCTATCACATAGCTTGCAGCAGCTACAACAGCCAGAAGCACACCGAACAGGCAATCAATTTCCATATCATCAGCAGCACAAAAAACTAAAAAAGCAGCAACATAGATATCATTTCCATCACTGAACACATTCCCCTCCACAATACTGTAAGCAGCCTGAAATGGTCCAGATTATTGCTACAGTTGCAAGGTGTGGTATTAGCACTTTTGGTGCTCAATTTGTTGCAACTACAGCAATCATCTGGGACATTCCCAGCCACATTGCAATATTGGAAGCCTGAATTCACTCAGCAGTACATCAGCAATCCACAGAGCCAACAGCCATCATAGGAAACTGAAACACCAATAGACTATCATCAGGACCAACACTGTAGCAAGGATATACACAAGCACAAAGCACATCAGTAGCAGTTTCAAGACATAGAAACTCAGCCAGCAAACTATCAGCAGAAGAAGCACACATACAAGAGCAAAAACAATCCAAGTCAACCACCATGGATCCCTTCAGCACTCATATTTCACAGACATCCAATCAATACAAAGCAACATAGGAGCAAGGATAAACACAGACATAACTCAATGCAACAGTAGCTTCAAGCCCTCATTATTCACAACCCCAATTATCTCAAAGCAGCACACGAGAAAGGATCTACACAGGCATAAATCAAAACAGCAGTGGTCTCAAGACACAGCAGCAGAGTTAATAGAATACCAGCAAACCAGCACCCTCCATCATAGTAGGTGATGTGCCGGGTAATTTCGGCACATTTTGATACTATTTGCTTAAAGTTTAACTTGTTTTACTTGCTAATTCTCATGATACTTATGTAATTTTAGTGTATTTGCAGCATAACGAGGGTAAGGACCCAGAAGAACGGAAAAGAGTTCAAAAAGTTAGTTGAAGACAAGAAAAGAAGTTAAAAGCCTTGCGAGTACAAGTATGCGGTCGCAAACTGAAAATGCGAACCGTATAATCCACAGGCAGATTGCAAACTAGGACAGAACTCTAGGCCTATCTTCATGTCGAGAATGTGGTCGCAAATGCGAATGCAAAACAGGAATGCGAACCGCGAAATAGCCAGGTGCAATCGCAAACACAAACAGAGTTTTGGGTGAAAATCAGAGTGGAGAATGCGATAGCATATCGCGATCGCATAATCAACATGCGAACCGCGAATCAAAACGCGATAGGAGCAAAATTTTCTGGTGGAGTTTGCGACGGACGATGATGATTTGCGGTCCACATTTCTGTTCTGCGACAGAAATGCGGTCCGCATTATTACAACAAGGGCAAATCTGGCCGAAATTCACCTCGGGTTTTGAGCCTCTATAAATAGGTTTTATAGGGTCTTGTGAAGGGAGTCTTGTCAGAATTAAGAGTACAAAGTACGGCAATTGATTATTTTGAATAGCTTTTGGAGATCAAATACCTTCTATTTTTGTAAGATGATATCAATTACTCTTCATTGTTCTCTAATTATCAGCATGTGTAGCTAAATTTAACCGCTGAGGTTGTGAACCCTAGATGGGTAGAATGTTGTTGAGATCTTGATATTGAATCTGATTTCGAAGGAAGCTTGATATTTATTTATTTCTTGTTCTTCAATTAATCGCTAGTGGTTGCAAACATTAACGAATGCCAATTAGCTCTATCTTATCTTGGAAAAGTGAGATAGAGTTTGGTAGAAATACATAACAAAAACTCAAGGCTTTAAACCTTGTCTTACAAAATCGCTTAGGAATAAGTAGGTTTTGATTTGGCGCTTAATTGGTTGTTCTTAAGCTTGACTCTTTTGTATTCGGGAGAA